>CM077509.1:7470995-7542118 GCA_039654745.1 Houttuynia cordata | reverse complement strand
GAAGTATCCGTTCTCACTGAGGAGAAACGGGAAGACAAAACGACTGTTGAGGCAGTAGATGCATGGAAACATGCGGATTTCTTATGTTGTAATTACATCCTTAACGGGTTGGACAACACATTATATAATGTGTACAGTTCAATGATAAGTGCTAAGGCACTGTGGGAGTCATTAGACAAGAAGTACAAGACTGAAGATGCTGGAACGAAGAAATTCGTGGTCGACAAATTTTTGGACTTTAAAATGATGGACTTCAAGACTGAAGATGCTGGAAGGATTTTAAGAACTACTTAAAGCATAAGAGAAAGGAAATGGAAATGGAAGTGGAAGATTTGATTGTGAGGTTAAGGATTGAAGAGGACAACCGTGCTTCTAAAAAGAAAACTAGGGGTCATGGCATGGAAGCCAAAGTCAACGATGTAGAACAAGGGAATAAAAGCAATATCTTCAACAACAAGAAGAGAAAGCATCCTGCTGGACAGTCAAACAATGACTCCAACAAAGCCAAGTTCAAGGGCAAGTGTTATGTGTGTGACAAGGTGGGCCACATGGTTAAGGATTGTCACAAACGGAAGAAACAAGATGATTCAAAGAATAAGAATGCACAAGCCCACATGAATGAAGTGGAGAATCTTTTCACCAATGTGAACACTACAATAAAATAGGGCAAGTAGCGACGCTTTTTTTTAACGCTCAAAAAAAGCGTTGCAAATAACTATCAATTGCAACGGAATAAATTAAAGTTGTTGTTGCATTGGACATTAGCGACTCACAATAAAAGAACATCACTATTATTGAAGTAATTGCGACACACAATAAAAGAGCATCACTATTATTGAAGTAATTGCGACGCATGAAGCGAAAGCATAGCAAAAACGTCAAGGTTGTGCTCCAACACTCAAACTATTGCGACACTAATTAAAAAGTGTGGCAACTAGCGTTCACAATTATTATAGATACTATATGTGTCCCAATAACGCAAGGTAATAGCAACACTTCATGCTGAGCACCCATTAACTTATATTACCTAGAATATCTTTGTTTCTACCATATGACCTGAAAATTACCCAAAATGCCCTTCTTCCTAAAATGTAACCTAAGACTTCCTTCTTCTAAAAATTAGCGATTTACGAGAGCATCAAGTTCGGGAAGAAGACATTCGGGCGAAGGTCCATCCATCATCGCGGTTCAAATCACCGTCGGCGCCGTCCAACCCGGAAAAATAAAATTTCATGCCGGAAAATAGCAAAATCAGCGGGAAAGACAAAAAAAAATCTATGATGAAGGGATTTTGATGTAAGAGCAGCGGGGAAGCCCACCCAACTACAAAAATTGAGATCTACATGTAAAGAAACACATATAAAAGGCATCAATTAATGCTCGACCGCTCGTGGACATCAAATAAGAGGATAAAAATTGGCAAAAATGTAAAATACTCGTCAGCAAGCGACAAGTTCAATTTATATATCTTTCTGTGATACTAATGAAATAGAAGAGGAGGAAAAATAAGGAATAACGCAAAAAATGGGCAAAAACAGATAAAAATAAGCTAGTTATGACATTTTGAAGATCGCCGTAAAATCGTGTCTTTGAGTACACGACTCTATTTGTCACGCCCCAAATTTCCAAAACTCAATATACGCGGAAGCGATAATCCAATAAAGGTTATAAGGGTAGAAAATCTGGGACGGACCGAATACTCGAATCATCACATACCCATTTGCGTACATGGGTCTCGCTGGATCGATATGACTTAAACAAAATTCACGTACATAAGATGTAGTGTAACAAAAGTGAAAGTCTACTTATTTATTACAATGATTAATAAGTCTTCTCAATAGAATAAAACGGGCACACAGGCCGCAAGTTCAACAATCATCAACATAAACATCAATGAAAATAAAAGCAACTTGTCTTCTAGACTCCAGCGTCCACTAGTCCCACCGATAAAGCTGTCACTTCAGATCCATCTTAATTCCTGCATCATAGGATGCATGAGTATTCCATAGGAAATACCCAGTAGAACACAAGAAAACCCACAATGGAGTATTCTACTCATTTTTAAAAGCTTCCTAATCGTGTCTCTGAACACCACATCTCAGAGGTACTCGTCTAAAATGGCTAAGGACACTCTCATAGGTGCGAACACCAGATGATCCGCATACCAATCTATCTCCCACTCGGTCATGTGAGGCCACATGTATCCCAGGGATTTAAACCTGAAATAGAGTTTGTCGAAAAGATCAGCATTGTCTTTCGCACGGATGTAAACTGGATGATTCATCACCACTATAGCTTCCCTCTCGACCAAAAAACCAGTGAACGGTTGTTCCTCTTTCGACTCAGATGTACCGGGTCTTCCTCAGGATCCTCCTCTGGATCTTCCTTCGGGTCTTCTTCTGGATCTTCTTCCAGATCTTCTTCCGGATCTTCTTCAGAGTCTAACACGTCAGGTTGTTCCTCTACGTCGATCAGAAAAGGTTCTTCAGTTCCATGACCAACGTTCTGCAGCTTCCATTCAGCCAACCACTGCCGTGCTGCCTCCTGTCGATCCTTCTCGTAAATTCTGCCGCTGCGCGTTCTCGCCATCTCCCTAAAGCAGAGTACTAATTAGTCTTTAGGTACAATTATGTTTCATCTCTCATTCTAGAGTTTCACACTTTATCTCAAAGTTATTCTAAATCCTTGTACTGTGAATAATTATATAAGTCTTTCTGAAGCTCTGATACTAAGCTGTCATGCCCCAAATTTCCAAAACCCAATATACGCGGAAGCGATAATCAAATAAAGGTTATAAGGGTAGAAAATCTGGGACGGACTGAATACTCGAATTATCACATACCTGTTTGCATACATGGGTCTCGCTGGATCGATATGACTTAAACAAAATTCACTTACATAAGATGTAGTGTAACAAAAGTGAAAGTCTACTTATTTATTACAATGATTAATAAGTCTTCTCAATAGAATAAAACGGGCACACAGGCCGCAAGTTCAACAATCATCAACATAAACATCAATGAAAATAAAAGCAACTTGTCTTCTAGACTCCAGCGTCCACCAGTCCCACCGATAAAGCTGTCACTTCATATCCATCTTAATTCTTGCATCATAGGATGCATGAGTATTCCATAGGAAATACCCAGTAGAACACAAGAAAACCCACAATGGAGTATTCTAATCATTTTTAAAAGCTTCCTAATCGAGTCTCTGAACACCACATCTCATAGGTACTCATCTAAAATGGCTAAGGACACTCTCATAGGTGCGAACACCAGATGATCCGCATACCAATCTATCTCCCACTCAGTCATGTGAGGCCACATGTATCCCAGGGATTTAAACCTGAAATAGAGTTTGTCGAAAAGATCAGCATCGTCTTTCGCACGGATGTAAACTGGATGATTCATCACCACTATAGCTTCCCTCTCGACCAAAAAACCAGTGAACAGTTGTTCCTCTTCCGACTCAGATGCATGTTGTACCGGGTCTTCCTCAGGATCCTCCTCTAGATCTTCCTTCGGGTCTTCTTCTGGATCTTCTTCCGGATCTTCTTCAGAGTCTAACACGTCAGGTTATTCCTCTACGTCGATCAGAAAAGGTTCTTCTTCAGTTCCATGACCAACGTTCTGCAGCTTCCATTCAGCCAACCACTGCCGTGCTGCCTCCTATCGATCCTTCTCGTAAATTCTGCCGCTGCGCGTTCTCGCCATCTCCCTAAAGCAGAGTACTAATTAGTCTTTAGGTACAATTATGCTTCATCTCTCATTCTAGAGTTTCACACTTTATCTCAAAGTTATTCTAAATCCTTGGACCGTGAATAATTATTTAAGTCTTTCTGAAGCTCTGATACCAAGCTGTCATGCCCCAAATTTCCAAAACCCAATATACGCGGAAGCGATAATCAAATAAAGGTTATAAGGGTAGAAAATCTGGGACGGACCGAATACTCGAATTATCACATACCCATTTGCATACATGGGTCTCGCTGGATCGATATGACTTAAACAAAATTCACTTACATAAGATGTAGGATTTGGATATTTATAGTAGAAAAACCAGAACTATCCACTTTTAGTCTCCCACATTTCTTCTTTTTTTTTGTAATTGAGAATTATATTATTTAGCCTCCCACACTGCAGAACCATTATTATAATTAGGGAAAATCTCGGGCAGATGTATTTCAATTTTGCCTTAATGGAGACTACACCAAATGTAAAGAATAGACCTGCTAACTATTGGTCGATTATACCAGCATAAGAAAAATTGAAAATTTTCATCATTCTAAGTCATGCTTCCAAAATGAGAACCAAATGTATCTACTAATTCTGGATGGAGTATTATGAAAAGGTGCTTAAAATAGAGCTGAAGGGCAATTCTGTTTGATGAGATAAATTCTGAGACTCTTTTCCCGTGTGTTGTCATTCTTACTTTTCATATTTTTACTGTTATGTATGCTACGCATCGATCTTTCCAATCCTCAGTACTTTATTGCGGTTGTTTAGCATTGCAACCCCTCCGTTAGCGCTGCTTGCAGCCTAAATATTGCAGCAACTTAGTCATCCTAATCATTAATTAATTTATGTGATTATTTCCTAAAACAGATTATCAATTGCAGGAAGATCATCATCATTCTGGGGTCGGCGGCATGGATTATATACTGCCTTTGACTCATATCAGAATCAAAATGGTACAAAATCCGTACAAAGAAACATAGTGGCAAGTTTTTATGCCGCATGCCCTTCCTGACACAACCCTCAGCCCTCTGAAGTGGGGGGGCGATGATAAGAAGATTCAGTGTCGTCATATTCATCATACACCTTTCCAAATATGTGGATTAGCTTCATGACATGATGGTTGCACATGAAATATTAATATAGCCATCTTCCATCACAAAGCTGGTAACAATGAAAACCAGTCTGCTTTTACATGGGAGTATGGCATCATTATTAACTGCAGGAAGATAATCCCTTGAATTATCAGTAAGGGGATCACTTTAGAGAACCAGATAAAAATGGTTCCATGTCAATCTTGCACATGTTTGTACATACACAAGAATAAAATTGTCTTGCTACATGTGTGTGTTTGTGTGTATATGCACACACACGCACAAGACAATGTCATTTTTTTCATACAATTTATATCGTTCAGTTTATCAATAAGATAATGGTCTGCAGTAAAAAAACTAGTCACATAATTGCAACAAAAAACATAAATTTACTTAAGCACTAACCTCAAACGCAAGCCCAAAGATCTCTTGGGACAGATATAAGCAATCATTGTGAACTAATATAGCCACTTGATTGATGCTATTTAACTGCTCTCTAGCTTCAGATAAAGAGCGAAGAGTGAGAATTCATGAAATTTTTCCGCATCTCTATCTAACTTTGGGGAGAAAAATTCAAAGTTCACATTAAGATAGGATAATATGGAGACATGAGGTTCAGGCAATGGCAAGGTCTAAAGTGCCCTAATATCAAACTCATAGTAGAAGTTCTAGTAACCAGCCTTAACCTAGAAGAGATTTTCATTCACCTAAAAACAATGCACCTGCCTACATTTTATGAAAAAAACAAACAAGCAGCCAACAAAGGATAAAGTTCAAGCAGATAATGCGGTTGAAAGGTCTACAGTTACCTATAATGCCTCTACCATATTCTAAAGATTTTGTGGTTGTGATGGTTTATATAGGCTTCAAATTTGATGTTTAAGAATTATAGAAGCATCAATTATCCTTAGCATCTTCGGCTAAAAAGAGTAATAACAGCTCTCTTTAAAAGGCTTGTAATTAGTAACCAGCATACCATCATAAGAAGTTTTTTCAAGTAAAAAGAATCATTTTCTTCTCTATTAATTCATCTTTTCTGACTCTCTCATCATCCTAAGATTAAGTCATAGTCCACCCAGAAATCATACTTATTTAGGCATAGCTAGCGAGAAAGAAAGAGATTCTATATTTTTCCTCTTCGGTGGTTATGTTCGTACCTGTAAGTTGATTTCACCTAAAACTTTACCATCCTCCTCCTTAATAGAGTTTAAAGCATGGGACCCACATTAATCCATAAGAGGGTTATGTCAATTGTGGCCATAGTCTACCACATCATTACTCTGTCCACCCTATTTCTTAAATTCTTATAGACCTAACCTTCCAATTCACTTTACTCCTATTTCTTCTATTTGGGATTTGTTATGGAGCCAAGCATCAAACCAGATGCTAGTCATTGACAACTAGAATCAATTGCATTAAAAGTGAACTAGTTACATGCCTGTTTATCTGCAACAAGACGGTATAGCCAATGTTCTACATACTTTAACTTTTAGGCAATTGGCTGCAGTACAAACATATACATTCGACAAACAAAAGCTACCTAAACAAGGTCGCTTTGAGTGTCTAAGAAGGCAATTAGTTGCAATTATAAGAAAACATTTCCTCTAATTGCCTTCATCAAATTCAGAAATGATGTGCAACATAAAAAAAAAAGCTACATGAAAAGTGCAATCCTAGATTCAGATTTTAAGAATTTTCACACAATAATTAGCTTGTTCAAGGAAGTACATATAATCAAGAAAAAAACAAATCGCTCGTGCACAAACCTTAACAGGAACTATAGCCTCATACAGAAGCAGAGCATCTCTTGCCGCGTGATAAAATTCTATGCCCACTTTCATGGATGACCCACAAACGTCCTGTAGAAGTAAATTCAATATGTTTACATAATCAAAGAGTACAAGACTCAGTCAATAAAAGGAAACCCTCATAGTAATTTTTTCCAGAGTATAATTATGGGAAAATTATATTGCCAGCTCCGTACAACAGAAAATGACATTAACAAATGACAACCTGTAGTGCGCGGTGCACATGTGCCACCAGTTGATTTGCTGCTTCAGACACAATGCATTGGCCAGGCTGGAAAAGCAAGTCAACCAATCCCTGTGGATGCTTCTCAGCAGTTTTATCAGCTTCAAGATTACTATAATGCTTCTTGGCATCTTCCTATCAAAATTGTAAAAAAAACTATCTTGATACATCAAGGAAGAAAAAATAAATAGCAATAGAAGAAAGAGTCTGCACGTCTATATACTCACCAGAGAAAAAGTAAACTCACTTTGCAGAAGTAAACTTCTAGCTTGTGCCAGTATTTCATTCCTCTTTTTAGATGCAAAGTGAACCTCAACATTTTGAACAAAAGAACTTAGTCTTTCGTCCTTACTATCAGTTGCCGAAATAAATTTCATTTCTTTTAAAGTAAGCTCAAATTGCCCTGTGACGTCTATTATTTTCTGAAACTCTGCAATCTCAGAAGCATCAGTAGGAACGACCTGAATAAAAAAACGATGTAAGAACAAATTTATTAGATGCTGTCAACCACAAGCATAACAAAAAACTAGACTTTAAAACCTAAATATCTCATTTACATGCTAAATATGCAAGAAAAGAACCCCTGTTATGACAAACAAGTCCCTACCTCTCAACATGAAGATAAATATTAACTCTTAATGGTTTAGAGACCGAATATTAATCATCATCATACGCCTTATCCTAGCTATCTGGGGTCGGCGGCATGGATTATATACCACATTTGACTCTTATCAGAATCAAAATGGTACAAAATCCATACAAAGAAACGTAGTGGCAAATTTTTACGCCCTTCCTGACACAACCATCTGAAGAGGGGGCGATGATAAGAAGATTCAACATCATCATATTCATGATACACCTTTCCAATTATGTAGATTGGCTTCATGACAAGATGGTTGCACATGAAATATTAATATAGCCATCTTCCATCACAAAACTGGTAACAATGAAAACCAGTCTACTTTTACCTGGGAGAAATGACATAAGACCGAATATTAATATATCAATACAAGTAAAAACATTGTGCAATCCTCAATAAAAAATCTGAACCAAAGCATGAGCATTCCAGATCCACTTGACAAAGATAAGATTCAACTAAAGATAACATCTTTCCCTACTTAACTGATTAATGTTAGCCGAACATATGAATGTTTTAAAACAAAAATTACACACACCAAAGCAATAATCAGCTAGCTCCTCTAGCATGGTCTCAAATGGAACCACTGCTAACATGAAGAGAAATCTTTAGTTCCACAACAGCATCAGACAATCACTAGTTTGCAAGCGCGGCCAACAAGGTGTTTTGGTCAAGTATCTGGCTTTATCTACCAAAAACAGACAAGATATTTCCTGTTTCTTGACATTCCTCTTCTAAAATAGCTATTTTTCTCCACAAACACAGAAATATGGCATAAGCAGATACAGTCTACATAATGGGCACCTACTTGTCCAATATACTTTCTTCCAAAATGGCAGATGATGTTACTACAAGCTATACATCCATGGTTCGCAATATCTAAGATATATCTGAGATCTGTATCTGCCACTTGACCGATACAAGGTATGGGGGAAAATACGTTTTTTCCCAATATCTCGGATATTTCTCAAATACCTCCGATATATCTGAGATATTGGTCAAATATCTAAGATATATCTGATAAATTGGACCCTTGTCTGACCTGACTAGTGATTTTTTCCCACTGCTGAATGCTTGGCCCCATCTCTGGCCCTATACAGTTCCTTCTATGTCCTTTTACTCTAAAAGTAAGCATATAATGCTGTTCATACATGGGACTCTACTCTGTCCTTTCACTCTAAAAGGAGACATCTAAGTATCGTTACCAGGATTCATGTTAATACCAACCATCATCACTATTACTACAACCTACCCACCATATGGGATCTTACATCAACTGCCAAGGCATGAGAGTATGAGAGCCATGTGAATGTGTTTTTAAGTACTTACCAGATGCTGATGTCATGGGAGCAATACTGTGCCCAGTTGGTTTCTATATATGCTAAGTCTTATAGTGGTCAACAACTTTTTAACCTCCACGTCACTCCAACTATTGTTGATATTTATCTTCTTATCAGCTTCTAAGTTTTATTTAGATGTACACCATCAAGTTATCCATCTTCAAACTTGTCTCTTATTATTAATCATGTTTTTTGCTTTATGAGTGTAATTTGTCTAAAACAAATATACCATAGCATGCTTTATCTTAAATTTCAAATACAAGAAAAGAGCATACATGATGCGTCAACATTCAACAGCCAAAAACAAGGCCATGCTCACATTGCAATCTACATTATAAGGACATTATCAAATTCAAATGACTGGTATAAATCCTGGCTTTTTGTTCTCAACACAAGCAGCTAAGCAATACTTTTCATATTGTAACATCACCACAAAGAATTAAATTTATCGAAGGATTTTGATTTGAAGCAAACCTTTGAAAGAATATGAGAAGTAACTAGTTCTGCTATCCTTAACCATGTAAGTCTCCCAAAACGTTGCATCCAGAAATCATTGTGAAGCAATACAAATTGATAAATAAACCGTAAAATTTGAGTAAGTGTGGAATAAGTAGTTCCAACTCTTGACTTTACATTCTGCATCAAACCCAAGAAAAGGGTCAATGTCAAAAGAAAAGCTGCCAGTCACATAGACCATAGAAGTCACTTGCCAGAATAATTGCTCTAGTATAAAAACACAAGCACAAAAACATAAGACGTCAAACTCTAAGCTATTACATAAAGAAAATAGTCACAAACTATTTGCATGTAATGCTCAAACCTACCTCTCTAAAGATTGCAATATTAGATAACCTATACAAACAGTTATATGATTGAGATCCATCCTCCCAGACTGATGTTAACACTAGGATACAGCTGCTGTAAAAAATTCCAATTATAATGTTGTTATCCCACTTATTATGCTGTTATCTATAGTAGGGCCATTACTATGGGCTTTGTTGTAAATGTCCTCTAGCTTGTCACTTGAACATCCTAGTCCTCTACCCTCTTATCCAGCAGATAAGAACAAAATAAACCACTCATGTAGCCTATGTTGAGGTTGATACATCATAACTTATAGTAGAAGCAGTTCGGATAATTACTGGAGGAATGTCTACATGACATAACCACTATATTTAATTTAGGTTTAAAGATTAATAATGTGGTTGGTCAAGAAGCTAGAGGACTAGAATCCAAGATAAGCAAACTATAGATGCTAGAGGCTAGAGGACTTTCTGAGCCCCTTGTCACTTGAACATCCTCATTGCCAGTAATCAATTACCAGATAAGCAAACTTACTTGCTACCATAATAGTACTTAGTACATGGCTATTCATGAAGTTTCAACAAAAGATAGTGATTCTCCAAACATATTGTGGTCATTTCAAGTCTACCACCTACCTCGCTTTCACAATTTGCAGACAGCCTGAGAATTAGACTTGATTTCTGCTCAATACCTTGCTCTAAACCTTCTACCACAACAACAGCAAATCCTTCACTTATTGTTGGAATCATGACATGCTTGATCATCAAGTCTGCCACCTTTGCAAGCCCATAGTCATGAACCCCAGCTCTCTGCAGATTTCCATGGATATGATATAACATAACAATGAAATATTTCACAACAAATCAACATGTAACTTTAACCATTTTTTATAACAAGGGCTGTTCGAGTCCTAACGACCCGATTAGAAGGAGCAGAGAAATCTCCCTCTTACAGCAATGTATCTCGCCACCAATCCCCCGGCCACGACCTCATAAGCACCGGATAAATCAAGATATAATCCCAGGTGGGTGGCCAAAAGAATGGGGGTTCCAACTCAGGACCTCCACTTTAGGTAATGCGTCCTGGCCATCCCACCAACACCCGGTTTTGTTTATGACTAACTTTTCAACATCCTGACTCTATAGGTGTCTAGCATCAAAGGAAGAACTTCTTTTCAATTTCAGAAGGCACAAAGAGTGTCACACACCTCCATAGCAGTCAGTACAGTCTGAAGTTCCACTCCTACAGCACTGACATTATACTTTACTCTCACCGCCACTTCCCCGTACCCAACCTCAAACAGCACTGCCTTCTCCATCATATGCGCCAGCGCCTCTTGAACCTACAAAATTCTCTGAACTTATCAGTTGTCAACTTTTTAATCAAAGAAGAACATAACAAAAAAGATACAATCTCCGTCCGGAATTAGTAGTAACATTTATTTGTTGTATGACCAAAATGTCACTACGGATTCCGGGGGGAGGAAGTACTCAATTTTGCAGAAATCCAATTCGAATTTCTTCTACCTCATCATAGCATTTCCTCCACTCCTGCCGTAACAGTGGCAAAACCTCGGGCAACTGCGAAACCGCCACTACCGTACAATCGTCTTCTCCTCCTACCGCCGCCCTCAGCTCTCGCACAACCTCCGCCGCTTCCACCAACCTCCCGCTCCCCAAATCCTCCTCCGCCGACCGCAGCCGGCCAGCCAAATCCGCCATCGCCTGCACAGACCTCAGCGTCTCCTTCCTCTCGGTCAACTCCCTCCTCTTCGAACCGATCTCCGCGACGAGCCTGCGGATCTCCGCATCTCCCCCAGAGGAAAGCAGCCCCAGGAGGGAATCGACGTCATCAGCGACCTTCTCCCAGTCGGAGAAGGTCCGGGAGCATGCGGAGAAGGCGGCGGAGAATGCGGGGAGGTTGGAGCGGACGCGGTCCTTGATGTGGAGCGCGCGGGACTGGAGGCGGAGGTCAGGAGCGGAGATCGGGGCGGCGGGATCTAGCTCCACAGCGGAGGAGGCGGCGGCGCCAGCGAGGAGGTCCCGGACGTCGATCGAGCCCTGCAACACGTCCATGCTTCCCCTGCCCCAGCCGTCACCGTTAGCTTCCCGTTAAATTGGCCCGCCTAATATAATACTCCCGTTTACGGGATCGGCCCGGTTTTTCTTCAACCAAAACGCCGTAAGGCATCTTCTGCCCTCTTCTCTCTCCGTTAGTGCGCCGACGGCGACGGCGGAGGCGATGCCTGCATCCAGAAATGCCAGAGAACTGTTTTCAATATCAAAGGTACTGAAATTCATCAGTTCATTCCTTTTCTCATTAATTTGGTATTAAATCCGTTTAAGTTTTAATTGATTGACATAGGAAATTCCAAGAAGACATCAGAAGTTTATTGTTTTTTTTTATTTTGGTATATGGTTGTCCCAATGAGTTTGCCTATATTGTGGTAATGATAATAGTTCTGATTATATTTTTGCAGTTTCAGATAAATGTTGAGTGAGACAGTAAAGCTGGTGACGATTTTGTGTGTGTTTCATAATGGAAACAACGGGCATTGTCACATCTGAGAAGGTAAAACCTTCTCCCAAGCGTTTCTTCAAGAATCAAATTCCTGATTCCATTCTCAATAATGTGGCGCTTAATGATGCAATCTCTCTACTCCCATCAAACTACAATTTCGAGATTCACAAGTCTATATGGCGCATCACCTCATCAGTTGCAAAACGTGTGGCTTTGCAGTTCCCCGAGGGCCTTCTCATGTACTCTTTGATTCTTTCTGATATTTTTAAGAGCTTTGCTTCTGTTGAGGAGTGCTTTATTTTGGGGGATCTTACATATGGGGCATGCTGCGTCGATGATTTTTCAGCATTGGCCTTGAATGCTGACCTCTTGATCCATTATGGTCATAGCTGTTTGATACCAATCTATTTCACGAAAATTCCCGCTTTGTATGTTTTTGTCGAAATAAAATTTGATGTTAATCATTTAGGGTGCGTTTGGCAACGTGGATTTAGACCGTGTGATTTTAAGAATCACGTGATTTGTCTAAATCCTGCGTTTGGCAACTCATTTTTGGGTGGGATTTGATTCTTCCCCAAAATCTCACCCCAGAATGACGTGATTCTTATTATAACTTAAAAGAGGGTCGCTCAAAATGACAGGCCATACCCTGTCATTTACAAAATCCCACGAGATTCTTTAAATAACGGGATTTAAAAAATTACACCTCTAAATCTAAATCAAGGTTGCCAAACGTACCCTTAGTCGATACAATCAGACAGAATTTTCTTGGAAAGAAAATTGCAGTGGCAGGGACTATCCAGTTCTCAACTGCAATTCGAGCCATCAAATATGCATTAAATGATTTTGGCATTGAGATTGTTATACTACAGTCAAAACCATTATCCGCAGGAGAAGTCCTTGGCTGCACATCTCCAACAATTCTTAAGGGTTCTATCGATGCTGTTGTCTTTGTTGCTGATGGGAGATTCCATTTGGAAGCATTTATGATTGCAAACCCGGAGGTTCAGGCATTCCGCTACGATCCATATCTTAAGGTTCTGTTATTGGAGGAGTATGATCACAATGGAATGAAAGGTGCTCGAAAAAATGCAATTATAAGAGCAAAGGAGGCCAAATGTTGGGGCATTGTCCTTGGAACCTTGGGGCGGCAGGGGAATCCCAGAATTCTTGATAGGCTGCAAAAGAGTATGACAGAGAGAGGTCTTCAATGGTCAATTGTGTTGATGTCAGAGTTATCTCCTAAGAAAATTTCATTATTTGGAGATTCTATTGATGCATGGGTACAGATAGCTTGCCCTCGACTTTCTATTGATTGGGGGGAGGCTTTTGCAAAGCCTCTTTTGACACCCATTGAGGCCGAGATTGCATTCTTCAAGGTTGGTGGGAGAAGGGTTTACATAGTAAGTTAACAACAGAATTATCGTGCTGTGGTTCTAAGAAAGTGGAAGGTCTTGATTCTGCTGGTAATTCGAGTTGTAAGTGTTGTAGTATGAAAAATAATACGACTGTTAGTATTATGAAAGAGTCCACTGATTATCCTATGGACTATTATGCTCAAGATGGAGGAGAATGGAATTGCTCTCATACTAAGAAATTGTCTACAAGGAAGCCTAGTCCTTCCATCCAAGATGGTGTTGTATGATTTTTTTTGTGTTTGTTCATCTCTTCCTTTCTCTCTTGCTTTCCTTTTTTTTTCTTTTTTGAGGTCATTGTAGTCTGAGTTTTATCACTTCTTTGCAACAGTTATATTATACAGTTCATCAAGTATAATCATGACTTCCAGCGAATTGCCCTTGGAATGCCATATGTTATCGTTTGTTGTACTTTTGTTTTACCCAGCTGAATTCTGTATTGTTACTTGCTATTATCATTTGTTTTCTATCTTGATATTGATTGTATCTTTGGGATTACATATTACGGTCGAAGAATTGTTATCTTTAGCAGATTGTCTTGCACATTGCTTTATATGGTGTGGTTTGTTTTTATGTACCAAACTATGTTCTGTTGTGACTGTCAAAGAATTCTTCTCAACCCTTGAGAAATGTTTATCGGAATCGGTAGCCACTACTGGTGGTAATGTTGAGTAAATTGAGAAATGTACTAGTAAAATTGTTAAGTCGCATTAAAAAAATGGTATATTCCTTGTTCAGTAAAAAAGTGAGTGAGAAATAGTGTGGATCATGACTGTTGTACATCATTCCTCTTACGGATGCCTCTCCATTTATGTCGCTCCATGGCCGACCTAATGAGCAGTGAGAGTTGTCGGAAAAAAAATGAGCAGCGAGGGCAAATTGATAAATTTATCATGACGACTGGGGTTGTAACATCTACTCCGTCTGGATTTCTTATCACCATAAGGTTTTTCCAAATGAACTATCACCGTAAGGTTTTTCAGAATGAACTAAACTAGTTCGTTTGGAAAAAAACTTATGGTAATAATAAATCCGGATGGAGGAAGTATTGTAAATGCAGTGAAATTTGCGCCTTGGCTATTGTGTCATCGGGCTATCGTGTCATCGACGCCAATTTTAGTGGGACATACTTTAATGAATCATATCTCCTTCATTTTCTGATCCATTTGAGAGAGATATAAATCGTTAAAGTTTATCCCACTAAAATAGTTATCGTGTATTCGATTACACAATGATAATTTTTTTTTTGGATAAGCTTTAACGATTAATATCTCCTTCATTTATGATCCGTTTTTTCCTATTTTTTATTCCTTATTTTTAGTGCTCTTTTCTAATCATGATAATATCCTAATGATCTTGATACAATATCTAAAATAATACAGCAAAATCCGCAATAAATAACATGCGATGTCCCAATATAGCTAGGTTATCGTAATGACAAGAAAGAGCACTAAAAATAAGGAAGAATGAAAAAATATGGGCAAAAACGGATGAAAAATGAATGAGATATTAGTCGTTAAAGTTTGTAAAAAAAAGCTTTCGTGTAATCGATTACACATGTAATCGATAATTGAATACACAATAGCATTTTTTGGGGACAAGCTTTAATGAATAGTATCTCCTTCATTTATGATCCGTTTTCATCCATTTTTTTTCATTCTTTCTTAGTTTTAGCATTTTTTCTTATCATAAGGATCTTGAAATGATAAATACAACAAAATCCACGATAAATAGCATACATTGTCCCAACGTAGTTAAGCTATCATTGTGACAAGAAAAAGCACAAAAATAAGGGAAAATGAAAAAATAGGCAAAAATAGATAAGAAATAAGAGAAATATTAATCGTTAAAGTTAGCCCCATGTTATCGTACGATTACACGATAGCAATGTTATTGTGTATTTACACGTTTAATCAAGTACACGATAACAGTGCTTTCGTGTAGTTACATATACCAAACTATTACGACATTCAATTAATCATATATCCTTCATTTTTAATCCATTTTTGCCTGTTTTTGCCTATTTATAGTGTTCTTTCTAATCACGATGATATCATAAGGATCTTGAGATAATAATTAAGAAGGGTTAATAATTGTAGGAACAATAGAAAAGACTATAATAATTAAGAAGGGTTAATATTGGCTGTTGATTTCATTGAAACCTAGTCGAACATGATAAAACTCTAATTAAATGTCAAATTAGTATGCAACTGATTGAAAGACCTAGAACCTATACAATAATTATAGTAAGAGTCCTTAAAGCATTACAACATTCTCTCAAGGTCAAGACTTGCAGTACACCTGTGTCTTTCTCAAGGGTTTCTCATTCAATTTTAATTACTTGTAATATATTATTGTTGTTGGAGTATTGTTGTTAAAGCTATTCGTTACTGAGTTGGTTAGAACCAGGAGAGTTAGTCATCACAAGTATTGTTGTGAGACTATATACTTGTGGTATCTCTGTTTCACAAAATGATTGTTGTATCAGTTCGACATCTCCGTATTGCACATTTGTTGCTTGAGTAGGTTTCCATAGGGTCCTTACGAGGCTCATGTCATTGGGAAACTCTACTATTATAATATGCTCAACAAGCCATGATAGATCTTGCAAGATCTCCATATTATTTTGGACCTTGCGAAGCTTAATATACTATGAGGCTCCCGCCCAAAGAAGGCACTACACGTAAGGCCTACAGGCTCTGCCCAGTGTGTTCATGAGTACCTATAGGCCCTTATCCTAGACTCATGGTAGGTTTAAAAGAGAAAGCCTTTAAGGTAACAAGGAAAGTTTCCGCAAAACTTGCGAACCCGAGTCCGTGGTAAATAGTTTCCACAGGGACCTTGTAATGCCCTATCTAGACAGTTTCCACAGGGATTTACGAGCTCCTGTGTCCATAGGAAACAGTTTCCACAGGGATCTTACAAGACCCAGTCCATGGGAAACCATATGGATATGTGAGCAAAAAATTAATATCTTCTTACACTGTGGATCTTCAGAGTTTGATGAATTTGGACAATGAGTTCTTTTTGTTAGTGATGATTCTTTCTTCCTATTGATGGTAACATACTTGTTCCATATTATATTTGTTTTCGCTTATAGTAATTGTCCTTGAATTTCATTTTTATCTTGGCTATGGTTTCACATTCTACTGAGTATATCTTCGAAATACTCATGCATTTTACGATATAAGGTATACAGATGAAGACCAACTTTGAAGGCGTAGCAGGAATTAATAGATGCTCGAAGAAATTAGTAGATGACTGCCTTATTTTGTTTATTTTAAGGACTTTGTAATAAATTATGTATGTGCCAATAACAAACTATTTTGGGTTACATTATGAATTTTTTATTTAATTAATCGTTCCATCCAAAGTGAATGTTCTATTATACTTATTGTGTAATTGACAGCACAGTTTACCGCGTCGCCTCCCAACTGATCATCGAAGTTTGTGCTTTTTTGAGAAGGTGGATTATGTTCAGTGAGTTTGCACCATTGCGTTATTCTTCTTTGTGGTTATCCTATTTCAGTCGTTTCTGCCTGGTTCTGTGGTGGAGAAGTCAGGAAATTCGGGTCTGCAGACGGCGCTTGTTTCCAATGAAATGGCGGAGATGAGGCGGAGGGATTTCGGGGAAGGGATAAGGTTTCAACCATTTAAATTGTTGGAGAAGTTCAGTAAACAGGCTAAAGATGCGAATAGTACTGGTGCCTCGGGCAGATTGGGCATTCGCACTGCCCTGCGGAAGCCGAAGCTTGCAGTGGTTGGCCCTAATTGAAGAGCTTCTTTTTCTTATGTTATATATAATGTCGATCGCGAATGGGTTATAGGTGTTTGTCTTATTGCATTGTGGGTGGAATTTGCTTCATGTTCTTCCCGATATGTCAATGGATGCAATGCAGTTGCTGATGGTCAGTGTAGTGAAGTCTTTACAGGAGACTTGGCTACGCAATTGAGGTACTTTCTCACTGCTTCATCATGCATGTTTTTCTTTTGCATTGATGGATTTTGTTGTTATAACTCTGTTTAAACCATCTTTTAGATATATTTTTTGCTTAAAACAACTTATTAGCCTTGAAATTCTAGTAATTATTTCATGTCTTTTGACCGTATATGATAGAGGATTTCATTTGTAAGTGTTGGTAATTGATTGCCAGAAGAACTTTTCATGGTCAGACAGGAGTAAATTGTGTTAATCTTTGTAATATGGCTTGACCAAATAGGTAAACTTTTGTGAGCTTCCATATCCATGTTTTGCAGGTTTATTCACTTGAAGACGACCCTGTTGATACTGTTTGGAAAAAAATTGGTGGTCCTGTCAAAGTCTTGCAACTTAACAAAAAACAGAAAACTGCTATTGATTGATTAATGTAAGTCATAATTATCTAAAAAATATTGTTTCTCAGAAAATTCCTTGAAAAGACTAGATGTGTGATTTAGGTCTGTGTATTTTTTTATCATTGGATAATAAGCCTAATCAAAGCTCCTTTCTTTTGAGGCTTAATTTATCTGTTGGTTTTGTTTGTAGCTACGATGGTGTTCTCGTCAACTCTCTTGAGGCAAAAGAAGTTGTTTCCTGGTACTATCTATTCCCAGCTTCCACACTCATATGTTATTCTGCAATCAATTTTCATCCTTTTCGTTCTTTCAAAGGTCCTTTTCATATGTGGGAAACATTTTTCTGGGAAATGTGTGAGACACTTTTTGAATTTGCTGACAATTGTAACACATTATGCTACCATCTAATCACATGCAAGGAAATCTGATAAAAATATTTTAAAATAGTTTGTACTTTTAGGTCAAATTTATATATGTCATGATGAGTTAATTTGGTAAAAATGTCTGTTTTTCTACTTACAGTCTTTCGCAGGAGCCTTTCAGATCGTTGCCTCTTGTGTGGACCATACTTGAACAGACACTGGCTCTTCAATCACGGAACTACACCTTAGATTCACAACTTCAGCTAGCCAATGACTGGAAACGTGCCTTCAACAGGGCTACAGTTGTCGTTTTTCCAAATTATTTTTTGCCGGTAAATCTTATATCTATCTATTCAATTTGTCTGCAACTATTGATTTAAATTCTGATTATTTCCTTCTGGTGTTTTCCTATATACTATGCTCACAGATGATGTATTCTGCTTATGATGGTGGCAACTACTTTGTTATTCCGGGTTTTGCATCTGAAGTATTGGAGGCTGAAAGCTTCTCTGCCTTGAACAGCAAAAATAATATTCGAGCTGACATGGGCTATAGCCTAGAGGACCTTGTTATAGCAATAGTTGGGAATCGGTTTTTATATAGTGGTTTTTGGGTGAAACATACACTTGTTTTGCAAGCTGTTCTACCACTTCTTTTTCCAAGTCGCATCTGAAAGTTGGCATATTGAGTGGAAATTCAACAAGTGCCTATAAGGTGGCTCTAGAGGTATACTGGCTTATCTGCCACGTAAAATACTTGTTAGTGGTTTGCTCCAGCTATGCATTATAATTCTGTGGTTTGCTATATGCTACAGGCCATTGCTCTTAACCTTGGATTCCCTGAAGGCAATGCGCAACAAATAGGAGTTGATGGTGACTTTAACAGCTTTCTTAGTATAGCTGATCATTTCTTGAAGAGCACTCGTTTCCTCCTGTTTTAGTTCATGCAATGTGCTTGGGGAAGCCCGTAATTTCACCAGATCTTGCCATGATAAGAAAGCATGTATGTCTATCTGTGATTTTCTTTCCTGCTTTTATTGATTGGAAACTAATTTGAAGAAACTTCACTACCTCCAACAACACGAAAGTTGATGACAGGGTGAATGGTTGAAGGAGAATATGGGAGTTTTAGCCCAGATTTTGTCTGAAATAATCTTAAACGGTAGAGTGTCAAATTTCGCTGATAATGTAGCTTCAGTGGGGAAATCCCATGCAAGGAACCTCATGGTTGCAGATACTCTTGAAGGGTATGCTTCATTGCTTGAAAATATTCTCAAGTTTCCATCAGAAGTTTCTATTGCCAAGGCACTTACAGTAGTGCCTGCTATGTTAAAAGAGAATTGGCAATGGAATTTGTTCAAAAAAATCAGAGACTTGAAGTATTTGAACAGAACATTTTCTAGTTACCGCTTTATAGACAATGTAGAGGGAGTATGGAACCACTCTCTAGCCAATGGCAGTAATGTAGTGCAGGAAGCTTTCTCTACAGCTGATTGGGAGGAAGAGAAAGCTATTGAGATGGCTAATGCCAGAAAGAGACGGGAAAATGAAGTGGTATGATCCAATTGACCTTTATGATGATCTACCATTATCTCATAAGGACATATTACATTTATTGATTCATTTTGTGCCATGATGGACAGGAATAAGTTGAATGGTTAAGTATTTATAATATGATACCAAAGAGGAGTCATATAGATAAGTTGAATGTAGCCGAAATGAGAATGTTAAGGTGGAAGAGTGGGATAACTAGGAGAGATAGGATTAGAAATGAATATATTCAGGAGAATCCAGGGGTAGCTCTCCTTTAAAGGAAAAACTGAGGGAATGTAGGTTACGTTGGTACGGGCATGTGCAAAGAAGACCATTAGATGCTGCCCATGTGAGAAGATTAGAAGGGTTACAGGTAAACGATGCTAAAAGAGGGAGAGTGAGACCTAAGAGAACTTGGATGGAGTTAATAAAAAAGGATTTGACTTTACTGTCTCTTACAAAAGAGGTAGCCCAAAACAGGCCAGAATAGAGGAGTAAGATCCGTGTCGCCGACCCCAAATAGTTGGGAAAAGGCGCTACTTGATTATGATGATGATACATTACTTTCCTAACTATCTTGCTGAATTTGGGAAATTCACTTGTGGAATGCTTATTTTAATAAGAAGACGTGGTTGCTGATTTCTGACTGAAAAATATTACATTGGATGTATTTCTGATCTCGCCTTTATGTTTTTTGCATCATTTTTTCTGTATGAAGATCTACTGTATCTGAAGAACAAAAAACACAAAACCTTGCCACCCATGCCTACAAATGGAGGTTCATGGTCTGTCATGCATAGCTGGGCATTGCCTACTCGATCCTTTCTAGAGCTTGTCATGTTCTCAAGGTAAAGCTTACGATCTGGTGCCTGTAGTATCATCTAATAGAGTTAGTTTCTTTCGAAATTGGTTGTTTTCATGTGGAAGTACTCATAGAATACATGAATCTATCCTTTAATCATCCTTACTGTTGTTGATTTTGCAGAGGTTGGCCTTAAAATGGGCACGGATGTTGTTTAATAACCACCTATATAACTAGTCTAACCTTTCTTACTATACCTGTTTAAATTTTGTTTTTTCAGAATGCTTGTGGATGCCTTGGATACTCAAATGTATGATGAACATCATCAAAGTGGCCACTGTTGTTTGAGTATATCTAAGGTATTGTGTTCTACTAAATAGTGTGTGCGTTAATATTAGTTTTAAATGCTCGTATTCTGGCTGAAGTGTTATATTTGTAGTGCATCCAATGATGTACTTCTGCTAATTTAGTGAAGTGGCTCATAGTTTAGATTTCCTTTACTGGAGGGGTCACTAACACTGAGGCTTTATTCAAATCTCAAACTTTAAGCTGCATATTAGATCGTAGCCACTGTATATGCATGGGATGTTTAAATTAGAAGATCAATCATATTATTTATGTAAATTCTTATAATTTATGAGAAATTTGCTATACAGGATCGACACTGCTATTCGCGTGTGTTAGAGCTAATTGTAAATATATGACTACCACAGTGCAAGAAGAATAATATATGTCAATCCTGAGAGGGGTGTGATGACAGAGCACCACCAGCTAAAGAGTAGAAGAAGTCAAATGTGGGTGAAATGGTTCTCTTTCAATACCCTAAAGAGTATGGAGAGGATTTGGCTGAAGAATTGAACGTAGACAAGCCAAACCGCGATGGTTTTGGCCTCCCACTGGTGAGGTCTTTTGGCAAGGCATCTACGAAAAAGAGAGATCAACGCCACAAGTTAAAGGAAGAAGAAAAGCGCAGAGCAGAGATAAAATTTCCAAAATTTGGAGGCGACACAGGCAGAAAACGCTCGGGAAATATGTAAAGCCAACCCCAGAAGATATAGGAGTGCCGAATTCCACGTTGACGACTGACATATTATAACAAGGGGTTTACAACGGATTTCGTATATGATTCAATTCTTTTCATTTTTATCTGTCATACAGTTGGAGAGCTGTGATTTTGTTTGTAAAGAAATAGGGGGGAAATTGCTTTCACCAAGAAACTGGTGGCTGAATTGAAAAGAAAAATCCATGGCGTAAATTTAATTTGATACTTTAGAAACTGGTGTCCGAATTGAAAAGAAAAGTCCATAGTGAAAATTTAATTTGATACTTTCCTTTTCTAATTGAGAAGGAATCTCAGGTCCTTCGGCACCATGCAAGTAGGCCATTCCAAAGAATGGATCTCATCCATTGAGAATTGTGAATTTCCAATTGATGAATGGACCCACTTTATAAACCGTCCAGGTTACATTCAACTAAAATTGATTTTTGACCATTATTTTGGTAAAGAAAGTATATAATCCCACCGTCCAATATTACTGCATGAAGAAAAACCCTAACACGAGCTTTGATTTTGGAATTAAAAGCAATATAAATTCAATTTCAGAGATTTTGGAAGAGATCAGTTTACATGAGCCTAAGTCATCTCGAGCCGTCGAATTTTGTTCTGACGGCGGATGTCAAATCATCACCTACCCTTGTAGTCATCAGATAAAAAACCGACGGCTCGAGATTACTCAGACTCATGCAAGCAACATGGGACAAGTCTCATTTAAACTTTTCCCAAGCAATATACTTCAATTTCAGAGAATTGTTGTTCTATATTTTATACATTTCTACACCATTCCGAGTCAAATTCATGGTCTCAAGCACCAAGGAATTAGAAGTATCATCTTCAAAGTCTGTTGAAAGTTTTTATAAGTGCAACTCTGAGATTTAGGCACCTGGATGACAAATATTCAGGCGATCCTCAGCACATAAATGTTGAGAAGGAGCGTTCACATTAAAAAAATTTGAGAACCAAGAAAAGATATCTATACTATCTTCAGCATAAAAATTTAACCATAAAAGTAATAAATACAAACTGTTGATCATGGGACTAGACTTAAACAACCCTCCTTTAGCTGACATGCCATCTACAACTTATATCCTTGGGGCTGAAAAACAAACCACGAATCATGTCAATAAATGGTAGCAAAAATCCAAAGGGGATGCATGAAAAGAGGTGTGAGGATAAGAGGAAAAAAAGTTGTAGCCTACCTCCACCGATGGTTGCTTCAGGTAGCCGTTCAATTGAATACCTATGCATAGTGATGTACATGATGGGTACACCAGGGATCTGTAAACATTTATAAGCAGTATCATACATCCATCGTGTAGCACATGTCCAAAGAGAATTTTACATCTACAGTCCCCAAGGTGTAGCAGATTCATTGACAACGTGAAAACACAGATCATGTACATATTTTTTTTTGGTGAACAACTCATACTGTAAACTTCCAATTTAAATGTTCGGAACAAATACATCAAATAATTAACCATACCTTGCGGATCCTCCGTTTCAAGTCTCTATCACATGTAGCAACAATGTAGCACTTGTGCTGTCCAATGAACATTTCACATAAATATTCTTGTTCAAGAAATAAATAATACATTACAAAATAAGTATAGTTATAATTTAAAGACTATAAAAGTAAATATGCATCCCCATTTCAAGTTGGATAACCAGGAACATTGAAGACGCTAAAAAATACTCAACTGATGCATTCCACCTTTAAACAATATTCAAGAAGACATATGTATATATAACTGGTGAAGATGATTGTATAAATAAACACTATAGTATCACATCCTTCAAATATATTGGCCGAAAAGACAAAACAAATATTATCAAGTCTGCTTAAACATTCACGCAATTTCAGGCATTCTTTAATGTTAATCGAATAATAATAAGGAATCAATAACACACCTGAGTAACTCTTTCGACAATGCAGTCATCAGCGTAGGTTCCTTTATGCATGCAAGGTAATCTCTCGAAGCGAGGATCCTTGGCAATTCTGTGACACAAACAGAAGCAGCCTAATATTAAACAACTTGTACCAAAAACAACAAACAGGTTACAGCAAGAGTAGGTGAAAGTTCCCCTTATTTGTGATCTACACATGAGGTCTACTACATAAATGGGTAAATACTAAAAGGGCTTAACAATCACACATGGAGTTAACAGCAGCATACCTCAAAGCTACCCGATACTTTTGTCCTAATTTTTCGAGCTCAGCCATGACGCAGTCTGTGATACATGGGGTACCTTCATCACAGAATGGAAAAAGTCTTCAGTTACCCTCAATCAAAACAGCTACGCAAGATTTGTACAAAGAAGCAAACTTACATTTTGCATATAAACAGTCCATCATTCCTTTCTCCAGATCCAACTGCAGGAAACGTTCAACAGAAGTCATTTTCCAATCAATAAGAGAAACAAATGTGCTTGGAACGGGAAAGGAAATGCTAAAACTCCAACATCCTTAACCATTCTTCTTAGTTTAAGAAATTACTCTCTCCGTGGGGAATTATTATCGCCATACGGTTTTTAAAAACCTTATGGTGATAATAATTCCGGATGGAGGGAGTACTTGTTTTAAATTGATTATATTTCGGAGTAGGAATATTCTGAAACCAGTTCATACTTTCCTCAATTAGCTTATGCTTATTTATTTCTCTTTGCTAGTTTGATTAGGAGTGCTTGACATCAATAAATTTTGACTCCATGGCCATTGCTATGGACTCCACCATTCCCATATTAATAGCTCCATTTGCCCCATATTAATAGCCTCATTTGGCTCAATTTAAGTGGATGGATAAATATGAGATAGGTAAAGTGTTTCAAATTGAAATGTGGTTGGCTCCATTCAACAAAATCAATATTTTTCCAAATGGAGCTATTAATATTGGACTAAAGAATTAAAAAATATGGGACGGAGGGGGTACATTGGACTTTTCCCGATTAATACAACTCAGTTTCCATCCTCTTTTCTGTCTCTCCTCTTCAACTCATCTCCTCCCCTTACTTTTCTATCCTTAACCCTTTCGTCCAACCTTCTCCTAAACCCTACCCTAATTCCCACGGGATACATCATAGATTTGGCTAAATGCGTAGTTTCATATACTTAAACAACGTATCAATTGTAAACTACAAATACCCTAAACCCTTAAAGATGCAAATTTGATAACTGCTCAGACAACATCGCTCCAACCCCAATCTAATTAAACAATATATACACGCTTTTTAACCACTCCAGCTAAAAGAAAACATCAAACAAGAGATAGCACCTTGTTTCGAATAGAGAAGTTGATAAAATTCGTATCGACGATGACCCGATACGGCGGCCCAAGTGCAGTATTATATTTGAAGAAGAGAGCAGCAGATACATTCGGCCTTGTCAAATTACAGTCATAATCATAAGCTAAGAAATCAACCATAAGAAATTTCCATGAAAACACAAATGGAGAAGACGAAGTGGCTTACAGGTTTCGAGGGAGCTTCTCCTTCTGTAAATCCTTTCTGTTAGGGTTCAGAACTTCTTCCTTGTGCCTGACATATGAACGTCAGAAAGATAGGATTTGAGAGGAGGAGAACGGGGAGAGGGAGGGGGGAAAGAAGGTTACTTTTTTAGGGTTTTGGAGGTGACGAGCTTCTTCACGGCTGCGAACTTGGGGGCTTTCTTGGCTCGACCCATTCTTCTTCTTCGCCTGAGGGTCTAGGGTTCGTTGGCGGATGATCGGCCGGAGATGGAACAGCTGACGCGCCGCAGCTGGCTGACGGCGGGAGTTGGGACCGGAAGGAAAGCTCCCTCGGCGGGAGTTGGGACCGGAAGGAAAGCACCCTCGGCAGGAGTTGGGCTGACGGCGGAAGTTGGGACCCGAAGGAAAGCTCCCTCGGCAGGAGTTGGGCTGAGGGTGGGTGTTCGGACCGGAAGGAAAGCACTCTCGGCGGGAGTTGGGCTGACGGCGGGAGTTGGGACCGGAAGGAAAACTCCCTCGGCGGGAGTTGGGCTGACGGCGGGAGTTGGGACCGGAAGGAAAGCACTCTCGGCGGGAGTTGGGACCGAGGAAGAAGACAAGCTGTATGACCTTTGCAACTGACTCGTTATAAGACCTTGAGTGTCCACCTTTGGTCTCTAGGGCTACGTGGACACTGTAATTGGGCCCATGGATACTACGCCCTCCGTTCAAAGCTTGTCTGTATTACAAAACTATTCCACTTTTACTCTCGGGGCTTGTACGTGCCCAGGTAGGGCTATCAATAGGTCGGGCCATATGTAGGCCTAATCCGACCCTATTTACTTTAACTCACTGCCCAGTTTGGCCCTAGTCCTAAGCTAATTTTCAAAAAATCAGCCCTCTGGATTTTATCTTCATGCACTGCCCAGTTTGGCCCTGCAAGCGGGCCTTCTGGATTTTATCTTCATGCCAACTAAGAAAGTATAAAAAATTAGCTTAAAATGTATTGAAACAAAAAAAATAGATGAGCTATAGGCATACACAGAAGACATCACACTGATTATGCTTCACATAAAATATTTATGGTATCGTAGAGTAATCCTTTTTGAACAAATAAAAATGCAACAACAAGAAAATCCAACCACCAATTTCTAAACTCAAATCCATCAATTATATAAGACAAAAAATATATATATTAATGTAAGTCCAGGATAATCGAAGTCTAACTTAACAAAAATTGAACCAAACAAAGGAAGAAAAAAGGATATCGAACCTTGTTGCTGAGAAGGGGATGATCTCCTGCTGGGAAGAAGGTAACTAGAGGAGAGGGAGGGAGCTGGTTGTACTAATAATTGTGTATTGGGAGTTAGGTTTTGAATATCACCTGTCAAATTTGGTCCGCTCAAACTGTTGGAGATGGCAGAGTCCATCTGGTTCGGGGCTCCATTTTGAGATGGCACTTGACATGGACCGATTTGGGTTAGAAGGGTGATTGGAGAGAGGTCTGAGCGGGCGATTTGGGCTATTTTTATCGAAGCCTGTGCCCGAAACTATTTCGGCCACGCTTGAAAAATTTGAGGCCCAACTCTATCCCTAGCCTGAAATTCCAGGCCCTTTCCCACTATTTTCGAGTCGGGTAGGGCCGGGCCATTTAGCTGGCTCGCATAATTGATAGCCCCTAGCCCTAGGGGATCTAAGAACAGTCCAATAATAACCTAAAGTCAAATAACGAGTGCTCGCTACAAAAAAAAACTATAAAAAACCATACATTGCATATAGAGATAAGTTTACATGCGATCGTTCTCATATAAAGAGCATGAGGCCAATCTTTATTGCCGTTAGATTCCGATCGGAGGGTGGATATCAAATCAATCGGTAGGTGAGTGTGTCACATCGTGAGGTGGGTGAGTTCCACGTAGCTATTTGTAGCCGTCAGATCAAGATCCAACGGCTACGAATAGAATTGGCCTCATATAAGTTATATAAGAGCGATCTCATTTAAGCTTTTTCCTATATATATAGATACACAATAGTTCTCACGGGATACATCATAGTTTTGGCTAAATACGTAGTTTTATATACTTAAACAACGTATCAAATTGCAAACTCCAAATCCCTTAAACCCTTAAAGATGCAAACTTGATAACTGCACAGACAACATCGCTCCAACTCCAATCTATTTAAACAATATATACATGTTTTTTAACCACTTCAGCAAGAAAAGAACATCAAACAAAAGAAAGCACCTTGTTTTGAATAGAGAAGTTGATAAAATTCGTATCGATGATGACCCGATACGGCAGCGTAGTATTATATTTGAAGGATAGAGCGGCAAATACATTCGGCCTTGTCAAATTCCAGTCATAATCATAAGTTAAGAAATCAACCATAAGAAATTTCCATGAAAACACAAATGGAGAAGATGAAGTGGCGTACAGGTTTCAAGGGAGCTTCTCCCTAAACCCTTAAAGATGCAAACTTGATAACTAAACAGACAACATTGCTCCAATCCCAATCTAATTAAACAATATATACACGTTTTTTAGCCACTAGCTAAAAGAGAACATCAAACAAGAGAAAACACCTTTTTTCCGAATAAAGAAGTTGATAAAATTCGTATCGACGATGACTCGATACGGCGGCCCAAGCGTAATATTATATTTGAAGAAGAGAGTGACAGATACATTCGGCCTTGTCAAATTCCAGTCATAAGCTATGAAATCAACCATAAGAAAATTCCACGAAAATACAAATGGAAAACTCTGTGCTTTATGCTTGACATTGGGCTGACTCTGTGAACTAGCACTACTGCAGGTATGCAAGAGGTATCGATGGCGCCATGGACCCCAACCGCATCGCGCACCACCTCCGGTCCAAGCTCAACCGCCATTTGGAGGCCGCCCCTCCTCCATCGCCCCCATTGGCACCATGTCCGCCACAGGCCGAGAAGGATAGCCTGGGCCAGGGAGTAGTTGGTGAGGGAACGGAAAAGGCCAAGGCCAGTAGTGGTGGCAATGCGGCCAAGGAGAAGACCGGGGCGGCAGGGGAGGCAGAAAATACACAAGCAAGAAAACCTGTAGTGGCTGAACCAGTGACAGTTGAAGCTGGTAATCAGGGTGGTGCTGAGAAGAATAACAAGAATGTTGGAAATATGGAGGGACACCCTGCCCAGCCATATGTGCTGCATGTAGATCCACCACAGGTCTTTAGTGAGGAAAACCCTGACGCCTGTTCAATAATGTGACTTGGGCTGATTATTTGGACGGTGTACATTTTTATTTAGGGCTGATTAGTGGATCAATTAATTGATTGATTCGGTAATAGGCAATTGCCAGCCATTTTTTTTGTAAATGTTATCAATATTAAAAGGTTCAAATGCAGCATATTGCATATTGCAGTGACAGCGTCACATTCATAATTTATTCTCAAGGATTATAAATCAACAATGCTAATGCAAAAGAGATGTTTTTTCGTCACAATAATTATCACTTGCAGCTCTTTCGGCATAAAAATAAAAAAGGTGCCACAGCAGGGAAGTTTGTATAAAAAATTTTGTATAAAATGAGTAGAAATTAGTTGATTTTTTATAACTTTTTCCATGTTCTATTGTTTTAACTGATTTGTCATTGTCACCTTTACGAGATTGTGAGATCATTCCCCATTTTGGGTTTAGTTTATTGCTTGGGCATTTCAGATTTTCTGTAACTTTTTTTTTACCGAAATTATAGATTTTCTGGACTGGAAGTAACTTGTTGCAGAACAACTCATAATATTATTTAACCGATCCAAAAAAAAAGTCATACTATTATTTAGTTAAGCAAAGGCAAAAGCGGGTGATAATTAGCCAAAAATAAATTTAAAAAGTGGCTATCGATGAAGTTCAACTTGTAAAATCAAGCTCAATTAACTTCTCTACTTCAACTGTACAATAAGTGAATCTGAACTGAGCACTATATATGTAAATTCTAAAATAAAAAAGGTTAAGGAAAGTTCTACAAAAACGAAAGGGTTAATGAAGGAGAGGTCGGTTGCCTTGCCTCTTCTAGTCGGGTCTTAAGGACTCAGACACCCTCGTTAAAATACATAATATATATATATATAGAGAGAGAGAGAGGTTTACATGAGATCGTTCTCATATAAGGAGCATGAGGCCAATTCTTATAGCCATTGGATTCCGATCAAAGGATGGATATTAAATCAGTGGGTAGGTGAGTGTGTCACATCAAGGAGTGGGTGAGATCATGATGGCTATATGTAGCCGTTAGATCAAGATCGAAGGGCTACGATTCAAAGTGGCCTCATATATAGTTTATATGAGAGCGATCTCATTTAAACTTTTCCCATATATATATATATATATATACCTTGTTAGCTAAAGTCATGTGAGGCATGCGCCTTTAAGGTAAAGGTTAAGGAAAGTTCTACAAAAAAATGAAAGGATAAAAACATTATCAAAAAGAAAAAAAATATATCATTGTTAGATAAAGTCTTGTGACTACCCAACGGGGTGTTGGTGTGATGGCCATTGTGCTGCTCCTTGAAGCAAAGGTCCTGAGTTTGAACCCTCACTCCGTTGATCATTCGCGGGGATTATATTCCTGATTTAACCAGTACTAACTTGTGTGAGCCCTGCCCCTTCTAGTCGGGTCCTAAGGACCAGACACCCCTCATTATAAATATATAGGAAAAAGTTTAAATGAGATTGCTCTCATATGGCTTATCTGAGGCCACTGATTTGATATCCACCCTCCGATTAGAATCCAACGGCTATAAAGATTGGCCTCATGCTCCTTATATGAGAACGATCTCATGTAAACCATTCTCATATATATATACTGAGAGAGAGAGAGAGAGGGAGAGAGAGAGACTGATTTGCATGAAATCGTTCTCATACAAGGAGCATGAGGTCAATTTTTTGAGTCGTTAGATTCCTATCCGATGGTGAGTATCAAATCAATGGGTAGGTGAAGTTTCTAATCAGAGAGTAGGTGAGTTCGTTTTAGTTATTTGTAGCCATCAGATCAAGATCTAACGGCTACGAATTGAATTGGCCTCATATAAGCTATATGAGAGCGATCTCATTTAAACTTTTCCCATATATATATATATATATATATATATATATATATCCTTGTTGGATAAAGTCCCGTGACTCGTGCGCCTTCATGGTAGGTTAAGAAAAGTGAAGAACCATATCGAAAGGAAGAACTATATAAAAAAAAGGTTTAAGGAAAGTTCTACAAAAACAAAAGGATTAATGAAGGAAAAGTGAAGATGGATTGAAGATAAATAAACACTGCATGAGAAGGTTATGTGCAAGTTTTCATAGTTGCCAAAAAGTTCAAGTTTTCACAATATAAGGTTTGTCTGTATTTTCTTCTCTTAATTCAAGTGTTGTAAGCCCTAGTATAAAGGCTTCAATTTTTTGCCAAATCTCTTCAAATTCTCTTAATCGCACCTGAAATGAACAATTCTCCGGCATATATCAAGTCGCTGAGTTTACAATTTTCATTTGAATAGTAAGAATTTTATCCGCATATTGTGCACTTTCCTGCCAATAAATTAAATAAATCTAGTTCTCCCTCATGCAAGTTGTAATGCCTCATAAATCTTGTATTTATCTCATAGTATAATGAAACTTTATGGCATAATATTATGAGAATGGTTTAAATGAGATCGTTCTCATATAATAAGGAGCATGAGGCCAATCTTTTAGGTCATTGGAATCCGATCAGAGGGTGGGTATATGATTCAGCAGAATTCGAGAAACAACAATATTTTCTCACAAATAAATGTTCGAACACTTTGTAAACAGAATTGAAGATCAAAATGTGATCTATAACAATTCGATTGAAAGAAAACAACAAAATACAGGTTGAATCCATAGCCAGAAATCTAGGTTAGAATCCACTAACCTGGAGGAATCCACCTCTGAGCTTCAGATTGATTATAGATGAAATCCAAAATCCAAAACTAACCCAACAGGCTGGCTCGCAGGCCTTTTATATAGACAGGATTTTCACAATTACTTAGATGCCCTGGACTACACAACTAACCACTATTAACTACTATGACCCTCTTTGTCTTTTCACTTTATTTTCAACCACTATGCAATCAGTTACTCTGTTTTTCAAACAATACGATGCTCTGTTTCTGCTATGTTTCAAACGATGCACTGCTTGTAAAAATCTTCAAAACAAAACGGTTACTTCGACTCCATCATTTACTCCTCCCCTGAAAAATCAACTTATCCTCAAGCTTTAGAACATATGAAGCGGGCTTCAACATCAACATCAAAACAGAAGAAAGTAGATAGTATCTCACTGTGCTTTCTCAATGTAGGTAGGTGTAGTAAGGTGGTGGATCTTCCTGCTATTGTGGCCAAGCGTCCAAGACCAAAATCAGATATATATATATATATATATATATATATATATATATATATATATGGTTCCATGTTCTGTCCCAGCAGCACATTTGACGGTTTAAGATCTCCATGGACAGACTTTTTCGGACTATATTCATGTAAATAAGCTAAGCCTTTAGGTATTCCTTTCATAATAGAGAACCGTACAAGCCATGACATTGGTGAAAAAGATGACATTTACGTTCTCCCATGAAGTGCTGTCGTGAGATTTCCATTTGGTATATAATCATAGATCAACATCTTCTCATCAACTGACCAGTAATATGCTCTCAGGGCAACAATATTTTGATGCCAGACATTCCCAATTGCCTCAACTTCTGTTTGAAATTCCTTAAACCTCTGCAATCCCCCTTCTTCCAATCTTCTAACAGCTAGTGTTAGGCCGTCTTCAAGCACAACCTTGTAAACAATTCCGATTCCACTTTTACCTAGAACAAAGGCTGAAGTTTTCAAAAGCTCATCCAGGTCAAAAACTTGTGGATCAAGCGGCATCAGGTCTACTTGCTCTATAAACTCAGATGGGGTCTCCGTTTCATCCTTTCCAAAACATAGACAGTCCTTCCTCTCTTTCTGTCCCTTCACATAATCATCCCCCTCATCTTGGCCCCTGCATAAGACAGTCTCCAATAACAGTACGGAAATACTAATGCAATCAGACCAATCCCTATAATGTCACCAACCACAATTGCAATAACAGCAGTGGAACTCAAGCCACTCCTTTTGATACTCTTACCCACGCTATCAGAATCAGAGACAGGAAGGTTGTGATGACGGACCATTATCAGATAGACAAGGATCCTTAAATGGAGGTCCACATAGCATGGGATTTCCAAGAAATACTATCAGTCCTCTGTTCACCAGAGCTCCATTTTGTGGTATTGGACCACTCAGGCTATTGTCTGAGAGATCAATATAGACCTTCTCCGGCAGGTTTCCTAGGCTGGCTGGAATAGTGATGATTCACCTGATTTATTGACAAAGTACTGTTTATAGAACTTTCCCTCTCATTCTGTTCTTGTTGTATTTACTCCATCTTGTGAGAGAGAAGATTGAACTGAGAGGGATTCAGCACTCGCAGGATCACTACCAGATGATGTAAGTGGGGCTTAGTCAGACTTCACAATGTTGATCATCTGTGTCAACATTGCCTTCAATGTTGCCTGATTTATTTGGCTCCTACTATTAAAAACATTATTATAACATATCCTTATTACTCCTAATAGAGGGTCACCATGAATTCTATATTTGGCTGAAGCTACGGCAGTAAGGAGCTCCTTCAATACTTGTAAGATTGTACTGTCTGATGATAAATTATCAACACAACTGCATACCATGGTCAGAATGTCAGCCAACAATGAAGCATTCCTATCTCCATCTAGACCAGGGTCCTCATCTAAATGATCATATGCAATAAGTTTATGTAGGTAGTCAAGAGCTGACTCAACAAGTCTGACATTTTTTTGGTCTGAAATGCAAGTTGCAGTGGCCGTAAAAGTAGCCCATACTCGGCACCTTCCAATGAATGACCAGCACTTGATAAAATTTCCGATATATTTCTAGTCGGAGTCACTGTTTTCTCGATCTGATCTGCTCCATCTGCCTTTTCTGGCATTGAACTTGAATTATCCAAAGAGGTTCCCTCTCTGACAACTTCAGATGCACCTGCATTGATCACATTTCCACCCATCAAAGCAGCTTCATTCTTCCAAATATCATTTGGAATTTGTTCTGGACCTCTGAATCCCATTATAATGCATCCACCAGGGTCAAATACAATAAAGATTAAGAAAGGCTGCACCACACAGTCGAACATATTTACAAACAGTTGGCGTGCAATTTCAAAATGAGAGTAGATAGCATAAAATTCACCAAATCTGTATTCTATAGAGTGTGCATCCATCATTTGTACTGCTTATTCCATTTCCAAAAATGGCTTATGTTTCGATTGTACTAGAACAGGAGTTTTTATCAGCCCCAACGATGAAGTACCATTTTCTTCTAAATACACAAATTTTGGATTCAATTCAACATCATGTCTACTGAGCAACTCGAAACTACTTTCACATATAGACAGTTGTTCTATCATACATCTATTCTCTGTCTGATCCTCAAATTTAGGAACATACTGACTTTCTTCATTTGATATAATAGAATCTAACAAATTGGCAGAGATCGAATCAACTAGCTGTGTCTTCGATTGTCTCAAATTTTCCTGTCTAATTTCAAAAATGAGTTGAATCATACCTTCTTTTTGCCATCCAAAAATCTGAGCTACACATTCATGGAACTGATTGAGTCGATCAACAATCCAATATAGTTAAAAGTCTTCCACTTTAAGATTGGTCCAGAATTAATCAGTCAATACTTTCACCTCTTCATGCATTTCTTGTGATAATTTCCTGAAATCAATTTCAACATTCGAACAAACTGGTCTTTGTAGAAGTTTGATTTTCTAAGCTGCATAAACAAATTGTCCAAACCATACAATCTTGAAACTGATGTATCCGATCAGCCATGAAATATGGTTCTAGATCTTCAACAATAAGATTACTCCAAAATTGGTCGCTAAGAGTTTGAACCTCTTCACACATAGATCGTGACAACTTTTTCGATTCTTCCTCAAATTGCTCCAACTGGTTGCTATATATTCTATCACAAGAACTTTCCTCTCATTCACATAGTCGGGTAGAGAGAAATCTAGGTTAGAATCCACTAACCTGGAGGAATCCACCTCTGAGCTTTAGATTGATTATAGATGATATCCAAAATCCAAAACTAACCTAACAGACTGGCTCGCATGCCTTTTATACAGACATGATTTTCACAATTACTTAGATGCTCTCGACTACACAACTAACCACTATTAACTACTATGACCCTCTTTGTCTTTTCACTTTATTTTCAGCAACCAGCTACTCTGTTTTTCAAATAATACGATGCTATGTTTCAAACGATGCACTGCTTGTAAAAATCTTCAAAACAAAACGGTTACTTCGACTCCATCAGTATCAAATCAGTGGGAAAATCTTCAAAACAAAACGGTTACTTCGACTCCATCAGTATCAAATCAGTGGGTAGATGAGTGTGTCAAATCAATGGATATGTGAGTTCATTGTAGTCATTTGTAGTCGTTAGATCAAGATCCAACGGCTACGAATTGAATTGGCCTTATATAATCTATATGAGTGTTCTCATTTAAACTTTTCCCTAATATTATTATCATTTTCTATACGTTAACTTTAGATCCCATTTTTTCCCAAATTTCCCCCAAACTTATCCTAACATAACATAATTAAACCCTTTACCGAATAGGATGTAAGTTTCATTTTTCTTTCTTTCTCTCTCTCTCTCTCTTTGCACCCTACCTAAATTAAAATTTGTGATAGGCTGTAAGTGGCTAAGTGCTTCTAAACCGTTAACGCAAAAAAAATATATAATACCAACTTTCGAGCCTTAGGAGTACTACCACTTATCGATAATTAATAATAATCCAACGATACCTGTCTGGATTAGGAAACCAAAACGATCTGATTTTAGTTCGTTTCGGTATTCTAATCCAGACAGGTAACTTTTAACTAAAGGAAGCGACTAAGCAGCCACGTAGCGCAAAACTGCCTATGGGTGCGTTTGGAAACTGATAGTGAAAAGTAAAAAAAAAAAATCAGGCTAAAAATAATCAAGGTGATTTGTAGGTGATTTTTCTGATTGTAGAAAACCCGTTTGAGAACCTAAAATTAATTATATTTTCAGTCTTTCACCATCAGCCTAATTCTTGATTGGTGACTTGCGTTTGGGAACTTAAAAAAAAATCAGGTGTGATTTGTGTTTGGTAAAGTCAATAAAAAATATATGTTTTGGACGGCAGGTGGCGGCCGTGGGTGGCGGCGTTGGTGGTGGGTGGTGCCGGTGACGGCGGCAATGATGGTGGTGGGTGGTGGCCGGCAACGGTGGCGATGGGCGGTGGCCGGTGGCTGGCGATGGTGGTGGGTGGTGGCCGGCAACGGTGGCGATGGGCGGTGGCCGGTGGCTGGCGATGGTGGTGGGCGGAGGGTGGTGGCTGGCGATGGTGGTGGGCGGAGGGTGGCGGCGGTGATGGTGGTGGGCAGTGGTGGTGGTCGACGGCGGTGGTGGGTGGTGGTTGGCGGCAGTTAGGCTGTGGGTGGTGGTGACAGCGGTGGCCGGCAGTAGGAGGTGGCCGACGATGGTGGTGAGCGGTGGCCAGCGATGGTGGTGGGCGGTGGGTGGCGGTAGGCGGTGGAGGTGACGAGGAAAAAATTTTCAGGCTGATGCTTATTCGAATGAGAATAAGCAAAATCACCTCTTTCAGGGGTGATGATTTTTTTCAGTTTTCACCAAGGTTTTCACTGGACCGGCCGGTCCGACTGTGGTTAATCGGAACCGGTCGGGAAACCAGTTCGGATTATTTTATATTTTTTTTTTTGAAAAAATTGTTGCAAGAGGGGAGATTCAAAATTCAGACCCCCCCCCTCACCGTAGGGTGACTTAACCACTTGAGCTATGCTTATTTTGATGTTAATATCATACAAATTATATATTTATCATATATTTACCACTCTCTCACCTAAGCAGGGTCACACCGGTTTGACCGCGGTCAGACCCCGGTCCGGTTTTGAAAACCTTGGTTCTTACGGGAGTGAAAATTGAGCAAATTAGTAACCAAACACATATCTGATTGGTGAAAATAGGTGATTTTTTCGTCTATCACCATCCGCAGCTCTATCAGTAAAATCAATAAACAAAAGCCAATCAGAATGATCAGGCCGATTTTTTTTCAGATAATCAGTAAACAAACACACCCTTATATATATATATATATATATATCATGTTGCCAATCTGATTTTGGTTTCCATCGCCACCGGCCTCCGTGTCGTCTCCACGACGTTCCTCTCGCTGTCCTTCCGCCGTCACCGATCCCACCAGGTTTCCTCTCCCTCTCTCTCTCTCTCTGGATGCTCTAGTTGGCCCATCAAGATTTGGATGGATTTGAACGGTTCCACATCAAGATTGATCGACGTTCTGGCCATTCTCGTCTATGTCGTTCAGGGCATTGGGGCAATCGATCTGCCTTGTTTTCTACTAAGTTTGTTTTGCACTATCGTACTTATGTATCATGATGGTCCTTAGCTTTCCTTTTACAATTTAGACGCTGTTTGTAATCTTTGATGGCGGTTGGGCGTTTGGTTTGTTTGGTACATTTGGGGCTGTTTGGTTCTTTGAATTTCTTTCAATTTCGAAGAGAATTTAACTTAATTTTGAAGAAATATGGTTGGATCAATTAACACTGAATTGCGAATTTTCAATTCAGCAACCAAACGATATTCCCATTTTACACAACAAATTCTCTCTTAATTAAGCTTCAGGTTCATCAAAATTTACTAACCAAACAGCCCCTATATTACCTATGTGTCATTTTGGTCCTTAGTTTTCCTTCTACAATTTTGACTCTGTTTGTAGTAGTTGACGTTGGTAGGGCGTTTGGTTTGTTTAGTACATTTGGGGCTGTTTGGCTTATGAATTTCTTTCAAATTCAAAGAGAATTTAACTTAATTTGGACGAGTTATGCTTGGTTCATGAATTTGGGCTGAATTTGAAATTTGGTCTGAATGTGGATTCGTTCCCAATTCAGTCTGAATTTGAGTGTGATAATGGGGCTGTTGAATTGCAGAGAAATAGAATTCTATTTGGTTCATGAGTTGGAACTGATTTTAAATTCAGTCTGAAGGTGGATTGGGGACGTTTTTTTTATAGAGAATTGGCCCCTGATTCTCTGTCACTTCTTCAAGACTTCTAGAAAATAATGTTTAGATGGAGAAATTGAGAGGAATGAAACCCCAATTCTTCCCTTAATTTATGAAATGAAAGAAGTACCTGGAGAGGAACTTCTTGCAATTTTGGTAAATTGAATTCTGTATTCAAACAGAATTCTCATTCTTCCCACACCCTCCTGAAATAATTCACACGAATTTAAATTCCGATTCTTGCCATTTTCGTATCCTAACATGAATCTCTTCAGCCTGAATTGGTGAAGAATCTACCTTTAGATTGAATTTCAAAATCACTGAATTTTAAATCAATTTAAATTCTTGAACCAAACAGAATCCTTTCTGAGGGGATGTTTGGATATGGAATTAAATGGAAACGAAATCAGATTCCGATGGAATAAAGTCTGATGGAATTACCAAAAAGAAGTCTTTATGCTTGGATAGTAAAGATTTGGAATACAAATTTGAATAAATTAGCCGAACCTCCTCATGTTAAGATTCGGTGATTCAGGAAGAATAGTACCTAAATCCTCATTCCGATGGAATTTTTCATTCCCTTGAATCTACAAACACAAAAACAGGAGGAATAGATAGAATAGCACTGAATCCTTCCTGAATTTCTACTATTGATCCATATCCAAAAAACCCCTGAATTGGATCAGATTCTCTTATAATTTGGCTGAAAGTCATGAACTATACAGCCCCAATATGTCTGATTTGTTTAGTACTTTTAGGGCGTGTTTGGGAATGTAAAGCGCCTTGTTTGAAGCCTTTTCCTCAAGAATCCCCTCTTGAGGAAGGTGAGGAAAAGAACTTCTCTTGCAGCCTGATGGGACATGAAATGAAAGGGAAAGCGGGTTGAGAAGAAGCCGCTTCTTTACCCAAACGCGTCCTAAGTAAGATGTGATTGATGTAGTAGATGGGTTAAAAAACTGTTGCTGGATAGCACAGATTTTTGTTTCTCAATTCAGTTAAATGCTACTTTGGTGAGAAGTTGTTGGTTTTTTTTACAAAATGTAAATCGGATGGAGGAAAAGCAGTATATGGTGTTTCCTATGAAGTTCACGGGCAATTTGAAATTCAGTCTTAATGTGGATTCTGCCCCAATTCAGTCTGAATTTGCAAATATCCTCATGAGGAGACTCACAAATTTAGCCTCATTTGGGGAAATTCCATCTTGAGGTTGAATTTTTCAGTTAATGAACCAAACAGAATTCCAATTCTCTACTCTGGAGGAAGCATTAAGTTGTTCTGAATTTAGATTTAAATTTTGCTAAATTCATGAACTAAATAGCCCCTTAGTAAGATGTGCTTGCTGCAGTAGATTTGGGTGAAAAAAATGTTGCTGGAGAGAAGCATCTAATTTTTGTTTCTCAATTCATTTGAATGCTTATTTGGCGAGAAGTTATTGTTTTCTTTGACAAAATGGAATTCGGATGGAGAAAAGGGAGTATATGTATTTTCTTAGGACGTATATGGGCGCTTTTGCTTCCTTGCTGCCACGATATTTTCATAACTCCATACCTCATGTAAGTGGTTGATGATGTAAGTGCACTTCAAATGTTGCCTTTTGGAACTGACTCTTTGAATTATATATGCGACATTTACCCAGAGAAGGATCTTATATATTAACACTTACATGTCTGTGCACCTTCTCTCTATAGTTAAAGAAGATATAACAAATAGTAGAAGCATATTGTACCAAAAAGATGAAAATTTTAAAAGCAGAGAAGTTGTTGGTTTTTTTATTAGTTCAGTTAAATGCTTCTTTGGTTAGTAGTTGTTAATTTTTTGACAAAATGGAAGTTGGACGGCGTGCAGAGTTGTCATCTAGCATAATTGATTGCTCGGGGGAGTTTTTGGTGTTTTCATAGAAAGTTGAGGGCGATTTTTGTTTCACTACTGCCATTATACTTTCATCCTTCATGTAATAAGTTGGTGAAGGCTGTGCTCTTCAAATTGTGGTTTCTTATAGTTGACTGTTTGAATTATATACCTCACTTATCCCAATGAAATAATATACAACATGATGTCTGATCTAAAAAATGCATATAGTTCTGAGAGTGTGCACAGTTCTTTAAAGTTAAAGAAGATGTACAGCCAATAGTAGAAGCATAGAAGTGTTATGTCTCAGAGAAATGAAATGGTTGCTTTTTTATAAAATGGATTTTTTTACAGGAGTAGTCATGCAGTCTATAATGATTGTGGTCTTGATACTAACAAAATATATGTAGTACTTAAATGCATATCAGGCTTTTTTAAATGGGATATGGAAATTGGAAAGATCTGTGTGTTTCAGAACACATGAATTACATTGTCATTCTTGAAGGACTAACAATTTATAAATCTATATTTATTCAATGAAATAAACTTTTTGGTTAGTAATAAACAATTGATGTTTGAGCTATGAACTTAGACTGTGAAAAGTGTTAATTGTGTAATTTTCTGTTAGATGATTTTTAATAGAGGTTTGTTTTCTGTTTCCATGCTTTTATATTGATTTGATTCTTAGTATCTAATTTTTCCATGCAATCCGATGTGGAGAAATTGCACAATTTAGTGACTATAGTGTTTCTATTTGTTTTCACCTTAATATATATTTTCTACACAGTAGTTCCTTTTGCATTCTTTGCATATACTTTTGTGTTGTACCTTAGAACTTCTTTTTACGATAAACATTGTACCTTTAACTTATTAATGTTAATTATCTATTTTTCTCATGGTTTCTACTTTAATATTAGTTATAGTAGTAGCCAAAAGCCCTTCATTGTGACTTTTGAAAAGCTGGAATTTAATTTCTATAAAGAATGTCCGTGATGAAATCAATCTGTCACAGATTCTCAATTTTCTTATATAGTTGAAGGATTTTCATTTGGAACATTGGAGAACCTGTACTGGGTTCGACACCCAGAATTAATATACTTGAATGTCTTTGCTTCTCATGCATTGTCAATGCTGATTCTCTTGTTATGTGTTGACAATTGTTGGCTTGTAATTAAATGTCGTCTTATATGTCAATTGTAGGCTGTTAAAAATTATAATAGCTGGGTTTATTAAATTTTTGTCAGGTCTTTAAGTCAACTCTTTATAGAAAGTGTAGAACTCCTTGTCTCTCAGGACATCCATTGATATGAACTGTGTTGCTTTTGCAGCTCTGTTCCTGTTTCAATCTTATCGTTGTATCTCGCAATGTCAGACGGCCACGAGTCGGATAAAAACATTGAGATTTGGAAAATTAAGAAATTAATCAAGGCACTTGAGGCTGCAAGAGGCAATGGAACTAGCATGATTTCTCTAATCATGCCACCTCGTGATCAAATTTCTCGAGTAACCAAGATGCTCGGTGATGAATTTGGTACTGCCTCCAACATCAAGAGCAGAGTCAATAGGCAATCTGTTTTGGGTGCCATCACTTCAGCTCAGCAGAGGCTCAAGCTTTACAACAAGGTAAAGCCAAATGGTTTGGTCCTTTACACTGGCACCATAGTGACAGAAGATGGGAAAGAAAAGAAGGTTACTATTGACTTTGAACCTTTTAAACCCATAAATGCATCTCTCTACCTATGTGACAATAAGTTCCATACTGAGGCCCTAAATGAACTTTTAGAATCTGATGATAAATTTGGGTTTATTGTTATGGACGGAAATGGAACACTCTTTGGCACTTTAAGTGGAAACACTCGTGAAGTTCTTCACAAGTTTTCAGTTGATTTACCCAAAAAGCATGGAAGAGGTGGCCAATCCGCACTTCGATTTGCTCGTCTCCGAATGGAGAAGCGCCACAATTATGTGAGAAAAACTGCTGAGCTTGCCACCCAGTTTTATATAAATCCAGCCACTAGTCAGCCCAATGTTTCTGGTCTAATCCTGGCAGGGTCTGCTGACTTTAAAACAGAGCTGAGTCAGTCTGATATGTTTGATCCTAGACTTCAGGCAAAGATATTGAATGTAGTAGATGTTTCATATGGAGGGGAGAATGGTTTTAACCAGGCCATAGAGCTTTCTTCCGAAATCTTGTCAAATGTCAAATTCGTTCAAGAGAAGAAGTTGATAATGAAGTACTTTGAAGAGATAAGCCAGGACACTGGAAAGTATGTTTTCGGAGTTGATGACACACTGAAGACATTAGATATGGGTGCAGTTGAAACACTCATTGTATGGGAAAATTTGGATATTACTCGATATGTGTTAAAAAACAGTGTTACGGGTGAAATCGTAATTAAGCACCTGAACAAAGATCAAGAGGCTGACCAGAATAACTACAAGGATTCGTCTTCCTCCGCTGAGTTGGAAGTTCAGGAGAAGATGCCTCTGCTGGAGTGGTTTGCGACCGAGTATAAGCGCTTTGGTTGTAGTCTGGAATTTGTGACAAACAAATCTCAAGAGGGGTCCCAATTCTGCAGAGGTTTTGGAGGCATTGGTGGCATTCTCCGTTACCAGCTTGATATTAGGGCATTTGATGATGGTTCTGATGAAGAGGTGTACTCTGATTAGCAGTCAATTTATCAATTACCGCCGGAGCTGGTACAGGTGAAAAGTTGTACCAGCAGAGCTGCCCACTCAGAATCTCCTTAAAATAAGGTCTCCAATCTTCTCTTCCTCTATTTTATTTTTTTGTAGTACAGAAGCCAAGCCTGTGTACCAAGTATTTATAGTGGGCAGTTCAGTGTGTTGATGGTGTGAAAGTAGTATTGAAGCCATCATAAAAAAGTACTTGCCAATTGAACTGTGGCAGTTTGCTGTTGATTTTAGATGCCGTTTTTCATATGTTTTGGTAGATGGTAGGGCTTTTTTTTTTGCGGGCACTAAAGTAGGGCTCCTTTGCTTACACTTTTCTTATACAACCCATTTGCTTACACTTAATTGGCATAAGCAGCATCAATTTGATCAACTGCGTCTTCCTGATCTGCTTTCGACATTATTGTTACTTCTTTCAGGTCATCCAGGGCAAGGACATCGCAAAGTAATGTGGTGGAGAGATGCAGGCTGGAAAGATCTCATGAAAAACACAGTGGTTTGTTTAGACCACTATATGCTTTAGTGGAAAGCTTGGTTTGGCTTATGTGGCATCCAAAGTTGTTGAGTTTTCTTAAAGATGTTTTCCATGTGGGAAATTTCGTCTTTGGGCGTGAGATACTGTTGGCCATCTATTTCTACCATAGGGTATTCGCTCTAGTTGATGGTTATACGTATGGAGCTTGATCGATGCTGGGTTTCTACTGGTTGACGCCAATGGCATTATACAAGTGGATTTTTAAATAGATAAGTATTTTTAGTTCATTTGTGTTGTTGGTCTTTTAAGTTATCAATCTCGCTGGAAATGGAGGGTAGTTTTGGAGCATTTTAAAATAAAAGAAAAGATGAAACCTGTCGTCTGTGTGGGATTTTTCTCTGCTATCTGGCTTTCTGCGTGTGCGATTGATGGCTGGGAGCGAGCTGTTGTGAGTTGCACCGAACATTTCTCATTGTAGGACCAAGATGAGAACCTTCCATGACTGCTAATTCTCCTGAAATCCCAGGAGATGTGCATGTCTACTACGCCGAGAAAGCTAACAAAAGAATGGAGTCATGTACAGATGGTTGAAGACACATAATGTGACAAAGGATTTTATCGTTTCTTTATGAAAAATACAATACATGGTCAGTCCTTGGCAGGATGGATGTAGGCAAACGATACCAAATTTTTAGAATTTCATATATAAAATGTGTACCAATTTTCACTGCCATTTAATCCAGGCTTCATACACTACCACATCGCACTACACTACTGGAACGCCCTTTTTAGGCTATGACACCTATTTCTTTTTAATTAAAGAGAAAAGCAATCATTTTTTTTTCCAAGGCAAAAGAAAAACAACCATGAGACTATATGAGGTCCCAAAACCAATATTTGCTCGATGAGTCCTAGTTATCCAGTATCCTTGCAAATTGCAAAAGGGTCTTATTAAAGTTGATACCCAAAATGTAACCCCTTTAAAGATAAAGTTGCTAACGAGATGAGCCGGATCAAGCTTTAGGCTGATTTGGTTTAAGCTTTAAATTTCAATTTCGAGTTTCAAAAGAGCCAGAATTGAGTTTAGTTTGCAAGGCGACTTTGTTTTGCCATTGGTGGCCGAGAGAGAAGTAAATGTTCAGACTCCTCACACATCGGCTTTCTGACCATGCTCGTGTAATTTCTTGTATTCATGTACCATATCATCTTGCGTACTGAGAATTGAGATAGTCGTACAGGAAAAAAGTGAAAAAAGACACATGATGGAAGGAGTTAAAATTTGGAGGATATAAAATCTCTATATAAAGCATAATATATACATGTACCAAATTTAAAAAATCAATATCTGCAAGCTTCTCTCAAGCCTCAAGCTGGGCTGAGTCAAACACATGTATGTATAAATGTATGCTTGAGCTTGGCTTGGCCAACATCAAGTTCGAGCTTGAACATAATAAATGATGAAAAATGTTCAGGCTATCTGGAACACAGATTTTGAACAAAAATGTGCTAACTTGACTAGGAAAAGTAATCAAATTCCATTTTCCACTTGTAGCAACACAACATATAAATTAAATATTACTCCCTATATCCACTGAAGCTCGTCTAGATTTGAAAAACGACGGGTCCAATTACATGGTTGGGTTTGCAGTCACATGACCAAAACACACGGGGAGAGATAGAAACTCTGCTCCTTTGTACATGCCTTAAAGTTCAATAAATTTCACAGACAAGCTTCATTGGATGATTCTTTTTTTTCTTGAGCATGACCTTCATTGGATGAAGGGAGTAGTCAAATTCAGTCCAGCTTTATCTGAATTACCACTAGTGTTATCCTTGTACTCGGTTGCAAATTGCGATGTCTAAGATATAATAACAATCATACTTCCTCTGTCCGGTTAAAGTATCGTAGTCGCGTCCTCAAGGCTTATCTTTAACTTCCTCTGTCCGGAATTAGAAGTAATATTTGGTTTGGAAAGCATAGAAATGTTACTACTACCCGTGGACAGAGCGAGCAAGTAAATAAAAATTGTACAGTCAAAAGCATCCAGCAGAACACTTCAATGACATTGAGAGTTTTGAGATAGATGGGCCCCATTTGGATGTGTGAGCACCATATATTTCAAACCCTCCACATCAGTGTTAAGAACGTTGCTGGATGACTTAGTTGGACGTGCATCACAATCCTAATTCTTGCAATAGCCGCTTTTAAATGTGCCCAGGTGTCGGGCACAGTGGACCACACGATTTTCAACATATGGTATGGTGCCAGTAATACAAGAGAACAACTAACGGGGGTGTTGGTGTGGAGAAATTATTGGGTACAACCGACACGATATATAGCTAGAGCGCACAAACATAGCGAGTGTGCCGTCGATCTTGAAAATTGATGGCTCCTCTAAAAATGGCATAAAAGATATGTGGGCACCCGTTGTAATGGCTAAGGCACCACTATATTGAAGTAGAGCAACTGAGTTCGAACACCCACTCCGTTGGCCATCTGCATATGCACCCGAGAGATTTTGTTTTGGTACTAGGAAAAGAAAAAACTAAAAAACAGAAACTGTCAGCCTAGTTTTAGGGCACCAAGAGCAACTTAGCCATCCATACCAAAATTGATTGGATTACGATAGGCCCCATCATAATTGAGTGTATACCATCTAGGAGGGGGAGGATGCCACTGTAGGAATAGAGTTGACTTGGCTGGAATCTATGGAACTCTTAATATTGGGAGTTTTTTCCATATTACCTGGCGCCACTTTTCATTTTTCCATATTATCTGATTTTTTCCGTAAAATCTCATATGGCCTAGAATCGGCACCTAGAGTACCGAAAATGCCCTTCTTTTAACTAGGTTGTGCCTTTGCTATCCGAGGGGTTGTGTTGTAGATGACACGAAAACCTCGGCTCAGTTTTATGAAGCAAAGGCGGCAATTTCGAGCACCCTCCTGCGGCGACTGCCCCATTTCCACATAATGGCATCTTCCAAAAATTCTTCATTCTTCATAAAATTAGCGATTTACGGGAGTATCCAGTTGGGGAAGAAGACATTCCGGTAAAGGTCCGTCCATCATCGCGGTTCAAATCACTGCCGGTGCCATCCAACCAGGAAAAAATAAAATTTCATCCCGAAAAATAGCAAAATCAGCGAGAAAAACAAGAAAAAATCTATGATGAAGGGATTTTGATGTAATGCAGTGGGGAAGCCCGCCCAACTAAAAAAATTGAGATCTACAGGTAAAGAAACACATATAAAGGCCACCCATTGGTGTTCGACCACTCGTGGACATCAAATAAGAGGATAAAATGGGCAAAAATGTGAAATACTCGTCGGCGAGCGACAAGTTCAATTTATATATCTTTTTGTGATTCTAATGAAATGGAAGAGGAGGAAAAATAAAGAAGAATGAAAAAAAAGGGCAAAAACGGATAAAAAATGAGCGAGTTATGGCATTTTGAAGATTGCCGTAAAATCGTGTCTTCGAGTACACGACTCAATTTAGGTCGTGTCTTCAAATACACGACCTGAATGGAGTCGTATATTCAAATACATGACTCTATTTGAGGTCGTGTCTTTGAAGACACGATTTTACGATAATCATCAAAATGTCATAACTCGTTCATTTTTTCTCCGTTTTTGCTTATTTTTTTTCGTTCTTCCTAATTTTTCCTCCTCTTCCACCTCATAAGATATATTAGGATGAAAAAAGAAGAAGAAAGAAGAAGAAATAAAAAAAAGTGGAAGCTTTCTAGCGAAGCTCCGAATATCGCGGCGATCCAGACCAAAGTCGACAACTGCCCACTCAAAAAAAAAACTGTGATCAAGAGATTTTGATGTAATAGCAGCGGGGAAGTCCTCCCAACTACAAAAATTGAGATCTACATGTAAAGAAACACGTATAAAGGCCACCCATTTGTGCTCGATCGCTAGTGGACATCAAATAAGAGGATAAAAATGGGCAAAAGCGTGAAATACTTGTCCGCGGGCGACAAGTTCAATTTATATATCTTTTTGTGATCCTAATGAAATGAAAGAGGATGAAAAATAAAGAAGAACGTAAAAAAATGGGCAAAAACGGATAAAAAATGAGCGAGTTATGACATTTTGAAGATTGCCGTAAAATCGTATCTTCGAGTACACGACTCAAATACACGACCTGAATTGGAGTCGTATATTCAAATACATGACTCTATTTGAGGTCGTGTCTTTGAAGACACGATTTTACGATAATCTTCAAAATGTCATAACTCGCTCATTTTTTCTCCGTTTTTGCCTTTTTTTTGCGTTCTTCTTAATTTTTCCTCCTCGTCCACCTCATGAAGATATATTAGGATGAAAAAAAAAGAATAAATAAGAAGAAAGAAGAAGAAAGTGGAAACTTTCTAGCGAAGCTCCGAACGTCGCAGCGATCTAGACCAAAGCCGACGACCGTCCACTCCAAAAAAAAAGAGCTATGATCAAGAGATTTTGATGTAATAGCAGCGGGGAAGCCCGCCCAACTACAAAAATTGAGATCTACATGTAAAGAAACACATATAAAGGCTATCCATTTGAGCTTGACCGTTCGTGGACATCAAATAAGAGGATAAAAATGGGCAAAAGTGTGAAATATTCGTCGGCGAGCGACAAGTTCAATTTATATATCTTTCTGTGATCCTAATGAAATAGAAGAGGAGGAAAAATAAGGAAGAACGCAAAAAAATTAGCAAAAACACATAAAAAAATGAGCGAGTAATGACATTTTGAAGATTGCCATAAAATCATGTCTTCAAGTACACGACTCAATTCAGGTCGTGTCTTCAAATATACGACATGAATGGAGTCATGTCTTCGAAGACACGACTCTATTTGAGGTCATGTCTTTTCAGTGCATTCAAAATACTTGGTTAATGGTGATGATGGGGGAAAAGATGGAGCTAATCGTATCTCTTCAGTGCATTCACCTTCTTATGGAAAGAGTAAAAAGACTTTATTGAAGTCCACTAATGGAAAGCATTAACTTGCAGTAGCAGTTTGCTGGAAAGTGGCTGCCCTGTTCTAGAGACCCTCTTAGACCCACATTGTGTGAGGGCTTGGAGCCTGTTGTGTCCTGGCATGGGACACGAACAGGGCCAGGTATCATGGCCGGAGAAAGGGAAGAAGACAAGAAAAAAGGAAAAGTAGTTTCTTTATTGCATAACCCTACAAGGAGGAAGAAGAACTCCTTATAAAGAGAAGGGATGGCGCTGAGCCCTAGGGGCGTGCGCCATCTGTCTGGCCTAATGGGCCCTAATTACCCACTAACTACGCCATTACAACCCATAACGTATTCAGTTACCCAAACGGGCCTGAATACAATATTATGACTTTATTCAATTGGAAAATCAACTAATCAACTAGTCCTAATCAGATATAGCCCAGGAGATATCCTAGCGTGATGTCCGTGTGTGTTGACGTCCTGAGCCTGACGTTCACAACAATCCACCACGCTTCCGTTCCCGCCTTGTCCTCAAGGCGGCCAAGTAAGGAAGTGCTCTCTAATCAAATCCCGCATTGTTGCATAATTCTAGAATGGAATCAACAACCAAAGGAACATACTCCACCAAGTCATGGATATCAACAGTCATGTACTCTTCTCCTGATCTCAATACGCAATCTGGGTAACTCGGAAGAATAAAATCGAAACAGAGGTCTGCAATATTTGGAGGCCAGGGGTGCAGGAATATCCCGAGAGGAGCAAGTACATAATTCCCTCCAGCGGTTGCACCAGTGTCAACAAATCCCGTTGTAGCTGCACGATCGATACTTTCGTCATTTCGTGCATCCACAACAATCTGTTAGGACAAAATTTGGGAGTATGATTTTGTCTCTTAATGCATGTCAATTTAATGTACAAAAATATATGGGGTATTGATCGTTTAAAAATAAACCCTTACAAGTGCACAAGGCAATTGTACTACGGCGAGTATTAATAAGAGTTGTCGAACCTCAGGGACGGTGAATACTTTACCAAATTCAAGAGAAGAAAGTTGCAGTTTTTGTTTAATCTAAATAAAGTTATGAACTTTAACTACTAAGCTGAGTTTTAATCAATGTGGAGAAGACCAAGGCTCCGAATCCACCACAATAAACTAGTGTATCATTTCTCTCTCTCTTTTGAATAAAGATTTCCAATTGGCTAGCATATTCCTCTCGGACATACACTTGTCAACTCAAAATATAGTGCTCTCCTCTCGGATATAACACATAAAATAATTAAAATATAGAATTGTGATCTATCTCTCTCGAGTATAAACCAATGAAATTTTATAGATATATAACACCTCAGTCTACTTACGTTCCTCTCGGATATGCAAGTATTCTTCGGATTGAAACTCACAAGAATTCACTCTTGTCTCTCTCGAGTATAAAGAACAAATCTTTATTGAATTAACGGTGATTACACAATAAAATCCATACACCAACTAGAGTAAAAATATAAGATGAGAGAAAAAAAACTACACAACCAGATTATTGGGCTTCATCTACGCCTTGGAAAGGTGTTTAGCCTCGCATCGGAAGAGAAATCACCATCGTGTTCTTCAAGTTCTTCATCTCCTTCTCTCCTTTGCTCTAGCCTCCAATTTAGCTTAAAAGTCTCCAAGGGTTGAATATGTGGTGCCCAAAACGTTCTCCTATAAGGCCTATTTATAAGAGTGAAGAGAAACCACGAAGTCCCCTTCCAAATCAAAGTCGAAATAGGTCTTATTTCGGTTTGCCGCACACGGCGATCGATCGCTCCGTATTGCCGATCGTTCGCTGTCCGATCGATCGTAATTCCTTTGTTATTTTCCTCCGATCGATCGCTTTGCCGATCGACGCCGTATGATATCGATCGATCGTAGTTACTGTCTTCGGCGATTGAAAAATTCCAGTAGATATGATCGATCGTGTTTAGGTCCGATCGATCATTTCCTTCAATGTACTGCTTTTGCGGCTGAGGCGATCGATCGCGCTGATAGGCGATCGATCGTTGTTACTGTTCATGAAATTCAAATGGCTATAACTTTCTGTCCCGAACTCCGAATTGCGCTTGGAAAGCTGACTTCTTGAATTTTAACATGAGACTTGAATCAGTCCAATCTGACATTTGTACACGAAGTTATGATGATTTAACCATTTGAGTTACTTTTCTCCTTATTTCTGTGTATTTCTTGTTTCCTACAAAAACCAAAAACTATATTAAAGTTGTAGAAATTCTAATCAAACACCACCATAAACATAAGTTTAAGAGATAATATAATGCATATTTCATGTGCAGATCACACCCCCAAACCTATATTTTACTAGTCCGTAGCAAAACAAAACAAAACAAAACAAAATAAAAAAAAACAATTAAAGGAACTAATGCATAAAAGTAAACACCACTTTCGTAGGGAACACGATTGCATTGAGCGTATGCAACAAGCCGTTAAACCTCTGGGTGTCCCCAGTAGGACGAGTTGTGTCTCGTGAGGGTTTGCAGCCATGCTACCCACAAACATGTATTTATTAATCTAATTAACCTAAGTGTAAAAACAAAGCAAAAATTAAAACATTGCAAAACACACAACCTATTATCCCGACAAATACATACTACAATGTTTAAAAGAATTAACCACACGTACTTGGTTCATAATCAACAGGAATATAGAAGCCCTCAAGTAAGTGGTTTTATTCCACACTTTCATCTTGGAAATTTATGCTCAATATTATATAGCATGATAACATAAATAATAGAAAGTGTAGAACATTGTAGCAATACATTCTAAATTTTTGTTTATACAGATCCAGTGTTACACATTAACCAAAGAACATCAGAATCTACATAGTCATCGCAATCTTTAGGTTCATGATAGCACAGATCTGCGCGCCTCCTTCAGGTCCAACATTCTAGATTTGAGAGGATAATACACCACATACTTTTTTTTTTCGCTAAGACTGTGTAAGGCCTGACTTCAAGATGCTTAGGTTTAGCAATAACTCAGGCCAATGACTCCCAACCAATTTGGCTTAGGGCATTAGGTTTTAAGAGACAGCTTCGGGCCCGAGCATCAGCCTAAGTTAATCCTATAAAGTCAAGCAGCCCCTTTTCTTTCATTTTGTTTTCATTTTTTTCACATTTTCATTTTCAGCACAAATATTTCAGCACATCTTTATTTTGTCCAGGCTGTATTATACTCTCAACCTATTTCCGGTTCAAATCCCTTGCCATAGCCAAGTAAATGGTCTATCATGATCTTTTAAGCTCAACAGACAACTACACATCATCCAATGACTATGACTAAAGACATCCCACTGTAAATTAGCATTCAACAAATCTCTAGATGGTATTACTTTATGTACTAGTGTGTGTGAGTGAGTTTTCTTAGTTCAAGCATCTATTCCAAGAGTACTGTAACAGAAAGATATGCTCAGTTAAGTGTATCTATATTCCAGTATACTTACTCACACTTCCAATGCAAATTAATCTCCTAAGAATTGTAACATGCATCATTACAGGATAAACTATGAAAAACTAAGAAAAAGTACTAACAAGTAACTTTAAAAACTACTCAATTTTATTTTCAATTTCTTTTTCTGATTTTACAATGAAGCACAACCTCTCCCCCAAACCTAATATAAGCATTGTCCTCAATGCATAATAAAGACAAAATACAATGATCACAAAAGGTAAAAGAGAGAGAGGAAGGAAAACACCAGAGGAAGTGGACTAGAAATCCCGATCATCGCCATCACCATCGCCTGGAGGAAAACGCCATGCATGAAGAAAATCGACTATGGAGTCGAGACGTTCAGTAATAGCATGCTGGGAATCCATAAGCACCTGCTGTGACTGGCGAATCTCCTGCTGTGACTGGCGAATCTCCTGCACATGGCCAGTGAGATCGCTGATCTGCTACTGCATCGTCGCCCATGGTGGTTGAGCAGGCTCACCCTCAGGTATCTCAGCGTGTTCCTCAAGACGGGGAGCTCGTGGCCACCCGCGTTGTGTATGGCCCATCATACGGTTATACGCATCCACTCCAATGGGCCCCAGTCCATGATACTCGAGAATGCTCAAGAAAATGCACCCCATGGGTCAGAAATACCCGCTCTAAAATGTAGGGGTATGGTAACCTCTCATCTTTTCGGCCCACCATCATTTGCTTCATCCGGCCAAAGACGAATGAAGGCAAGTCAAGATCACGGCGCCGAGTATCGTCGCCGAATACATAGAGTAAATCAGTCATGGTTCGGTCGACTTTCTCTTTCCGGGCCGACCATACATCATGTTGTAGAATTAAAAAGGCAAAGCGGAACTCAGCTCTCATGCTGATGGCGGCCAGGTAGGTATCGGTCCCAGGGCCGACTGCAGATCCCATCAATCGCCCTGTGATATTCAAAATTAGGGTGATGAATCGTACCTCTATCACACCCCATAGCACTAGCAATATCGGTGACTCGGACCCGGATAGGTATACCACATACAACGCTCTGAATGGTCACCTGCTCTGGATTATCGTTGTTTTCAATGGTGCCATTTGCATAGAATTCCCGAACCGGGTCCTCGTGGACCATTGCAAATGCATTCTGCCTTTTTGGAGCGATATGGGTGAAATAGTTCACCCAATCCGGCCGGTCCTCGATCCATCTCTGAGTTGGAAGATCGGGAATAGCCGATTTCAGGACCACCTGCCTCTCATATTGTATGGGTCGAGGCTGTGCAACAGGTTCAGGTGGAGGGGTGGAAGGAACAGGACGTGATGAAGAAGCTTCACCCCTTGAGCGTTTGTGAGTGACCGATTTCTGTGGCACTGTACCTGAAAACCAAAGATAATAGTGAAAATCAAATCAAGGTACAAAAATATACAGCATGTAAATGCAAACTTAAATATCACAGCAAGCATGTAATAGCAGATCCACTTCACAATTTCCGATTTTTTTTTTGAAAATAATAATAAATTTCCTAAAAATAATAAAAAATAAAAATTTTATGAAAACTTAGGAAATCGAAAGGAATCATCATGCATAACAAAAATTGCAATCATTAATATAGAAGTATGCATGAGAGGGATATATATCCCCAAAATCTAATTTCGAAATTTTTTTTATAGCAAAACACTGTTCACCGCAAGAACACAAATCCTAAAAACACCTAAAATCGAAGAATCAAAAGCTGAAAGTCACGCATAAGCATCGCAATAGTCATTATAAGAGAATGCATGAGAGTAATCACAACAATATCTACCGGAAACTAAGAAAAATTGAGTTTTTAAGTTTCGGCTTACCAGAAGAAAAAGGAGTGATTGTGATGAAAGGAGTGGGAAATCACGGAAACAGACACTGGATCCGGATTCTACGTGCAAAAATCCTTTGGGGGCCGGAGTTTCAGCTCAAACACGGGTCGGAAATGGCGGCGGCGAGCGGAAATAGATTTCTCTCGCCGTGGCCATTCGGATTTTAAGCGCGAGGAAGATGACCCGCGATCGATCGCCGCTTTAGCCGATCGTTCGTGTTATAAAACGAAAAACAACGCCCGTTAGATTAAAGATGAACGGTGTCGATGTGCCGCAGGGCAATCGATCGTAAAGATAAGGCGTCGATCGGATAGCGATCGATCGGTATATACGATCGATCGTATCTACTGTTTTTTCGATTTTTTTTTGAGCATATCCTCTCCCCCAAACCTAATATGAACACTGTCCTCAATGTGAATCAAAATATAGCATGACAATGAGCATATAATAAAGAAAATCAGATAAAGGAGAGAATACACCTGAATACATGGGTTGCCTCCCACCAAGCGCTAAGTTTAACGTCTTCAGCCAGACATAGCCATGATCATTCTGTAATTAGCGGATCAATTAAATACACCAGCCCGTCATCTAGGTCGCCAGCAGCCTCGAGATAGGGTTTTAGACGGTGGCCATTAACTTTGAATGTACTCCCATCTTTTGGATTTTGGATCTCAATAGCTCCATGTGGAAATACTTCTTTGACAATAAAAAGCCCAGACCACCGAGAATGGAGCTTTCCAGGAAATATGTGGAGCCTTGAATTATAGAGTAACACTTTCTGATTAGGCTGAAAGGACTTTCTGAATATCATCTTATCATGTATGGCTTTGGTCCTCATCTTGTAGAGTTTGGCATTCTCATATGCATCAAAGCGCATCTCCTCTAATTCACTCAGTTGGAGTTTTCGCTGATCACCGGCTTTATCCATATCAAAGTTGTAGGCCTTAATAGCCCAATAAGCCCGATGTTCCAACTCAACAGGTAAATGGCAAGCTTTGCCATATACAGTCTATAAGGAGACATACCAATAGGGGTCTTGAAAGCTGTCCGGTAGGCCCATAATGCATCATTCAGTCTCAAGGACCAATCCTTTCTATCGGGGCGAACCGTCTTCTCCAGAATCTGTTTGATTTGGCGATTGGAGACCTCCACTTGGCCACTCGTCTGAGGATGATATGGTGTGACAACCTTATGGGTGACAGAGTATTTCTTGAGAAGAGCCTCAAAAGACCTGTTACAAAAATGAGAACCTCCGTCACTAATGATAGCACGAGGAGTTCCAAACCTGCTAAAAATGTTAGATTTCAGAAATTCCAGCACAACTTTATGATCATTGGTCCTAGTGGCAACAACTTCAATCCACTTAGACACATAATCCACAGCAACATGAATATAAGTATGACCAAAAGATGGTGGAAAAGGTCCCATGAAATCGATACCCCATACATCAAACATTTCAACAATCAAAATAGGTTGTAGGGGCATCATATTCCTTTTAGACAAGGCTCCCAGTTTTTGACACCTATCACAGGATTGACAATAAGCATGGGCATCTTTAAATAGAGTTGGCCAATAAAAATCACTTTGAAGTACTTTGGCCGCAGTTTTCTTTCCACCGAAATGTCCACCACAGGACTGAGAGTGACAAAAAGATAAGATGCTATGAAACTCACTCTCGGGGACACATCGTCTTATGACTTGGTCAGCACATATCTTAGACAAGTCAGGGTCATCCCAATAGTAATGTTTGACTCGAGATAAAAATAAGTCTTTGTCATGTTTAGACCAAAAGGTTGGAATTTGACCCACAGCAAGATAATTCACAATATGTGCAAACCAAGGTGGAGAAGTAGTGGAGACAGCAAAGCAGGGAATGAATCTCTTAGAGGGTCATGGCTATGTAGATCAGGAATAGGAATTCTGGATAGATGATCAACCACGACATTCTCAGAACCCTTTTTATCTTTAATTTCAAAGTCAAATTCCTGCAGAAGTAAAATCCAACGAATCAGCCTCGGTTCTTAGAAAGAAGGTACCTCAAGGCTGCATGATCAGAGAAGATGATAATCTTACTACCCAGGAGATAGAACCTGAACTTATCTAATGCAAACACAACAGCAAGCAACTCTTTTTCAGTGGTGGTATAATTCAATTGTGCATCATTGAGTGTCTTGCTTGCATAATAGATAACATGAGGAATTTTGTTTATGCGTTGGCCTAACACTGCCCCTACAGTAAAATTAGATGCATCGCACATGATTTCGAAGGACAGTGTATAGTTAGGGGGCTTAATGATGGGGGAGCTAGAGAGGAGGGTTTTGAGCTTTGTAAAAGCATCTTTGCACGACTCATCAAAGTCAAATGGGACGTCTTGACCTAGAAGATGACATAGTGGACATGATATCTTGCTAAAATCTTTGATGAATCGACGATAAAACCCTGCATGGCCAAGGAAAGACCGTATTTGCTTAACTGATGTAGGTGGCGGTAAATTAGCAATCAGGTCAACCTTAGCCTTGTCAACCTCTATACTCCTTTTTGATATAACATGTCCAAGCACAATCCCCTGTTGAACCATGAAGTGGCTCTTTTCCCAACTTAACACTAAGTTTGTTTCCTCACAACGTTTTAAAACCAAAGCAAGGTTGTGCAAGCATTCATCAAAACAAGCGCCAAACACCAAAAAATCGTCCATGAAAACTTCCAAAAATTGATCAATCATGTCGAAAAAGATGGACATCATGCATCGTTGAAATGTAGCAGGGGCATTACAAAGACCAAAAGGCATTCTTCGATATGCAAATGTACCGAAGGGGCATATAAAAGTCATCTTTTCCTGATCCCCTGGAAAAACTGGCACTTGATTATAGCCGGAGTACCCATCTAAAAAGCAATAAAACTCTTGGCCCGCTAATTTCTCTAGGATTTGGTCAATAAATGGGAGAGGGAAATGGTCCTTACGGGTATTGGAGTTCAGCTTCCTATAATCAATGCATACCCGCCAGCTCGTGGTTTCTCTTATTGGCACAAGTTCACCCTTTGAGTTTGGTTTCACCGTGATGCCCGATTTCTTAGGGACGACCTGGATGGGGGCTCACCCACTCACTGTCAGAGATAGGGTATATAATTCCAGCATCTAACAATTTCACTACCTCTTTCATCACCACTTCTCTCATGTGTGGGTTCAACCGTCGCTGCCCCTCGCTAGAAGGTTTAGCTTGGTCCTCCAGGTTTATGCGATGCATGCACACAGAGGGGTCTATACCCCGGAGGTCAGTGTTGTGACCCGTAAGGATCACAAGTACTGGAATCCGCAAAGAGGAGAAGAAGAGATTTGAGAGGGAAGGAATAGTTCTTGATATTGCATACCCAGAAGGAGGAAGACGTCCACCTTATAAGGAAGGAGAGGCGCATCTTCCAAGACTGATTACAAGATGTGACTTTTCATATTCCTAGACTGACTCTTCATCTTCCTAGACTGATTACAACATTCCTGACCTTTCATATTCCTAGACTGACTCTTCATCTTCCTAGACTGATTACAACATTCCACCACGCTCCGCTGCAGCCTTGTCCTCAAGGCGACCAAGAAAGGATGTGGGGACCGTTGGCAAACATCTCGGTAGATGCGGCTGCAACGGTGGCATGCTCAAGCGTGCAGGAGAGGAGGAACCCCTTGGACGAAAGGCCACCGGTCGGGCTCTCGGCGTGAGGAGGGATGGACGAGACGCCGCCGGTCGGGCTCCCGATTTGAGGAGGGATGCGGCGGAAGATGGCGGTTTCAGTTTGGTAGAGGCCGAGTTGGGCAGTGCTGAGTTGGCAGCCATGGGCGGCACGATTGGTGGGGCCGACGGCGGTGAGAGGCTGGGAGGATGCGAGAATGTGGATGAAGCACACGTTACCTCTGGTCAGTACACCAATGGTCTGACAGAGGTTCGAGACGGTGGTGAGGGACCTGGAGGGGCCGTGAGGCTGGTGGCAGAAGTCGTGACGGACTTGGTGGGGGCCGATGTGGGCGACGCCGAGGCGGCGGAAGCCCTTGGACCGGCAGTGCTTGGGCCCACCGATCTTGTTGGCATTGGTGAGAGCACTGGAGAAATCAGCGAGGGAGGAGAAGCATGGCACTGTGCCGCTCACGGTAGGGACAAATCGGATGGTGTGGGCTATTATTTTGTATATCATTTCAATATCTTCTGGAGCATGACAACGATCAGCAATTTCATCTAGTGTCAACGGTTCAACGGGTTCTTTGCAGCTGGCCTCGTTTAGAACTGCCAGCACCCTCTTTTGCAGAGCTAACACTTCTCCTGCAGCCTTTTTTCCAGCTTCTACACTAGGTTGATGGTAGGCATTGATGTTAACCAGTGACGCATAAATCCCTACAGCTCTTTCATAGAGAGCAACAAGTGCACCAACTGATCTTGGAGTTACCTCTTGCACAGTGACAGTAATTGATTCACGGTTGTTAGCATAAAGGGCAGCCCGCATCCTCTGCAACATTCCGAATAGGTAGTCACCACATGTAACACCTGGTTCAAGCTCCCAATCATGACCTGGTGGCCTATCACGTAACACTTCAATGAAAGTGACAAAGAAATTGCGAACTCCTTCTCTCAACTGTTGAATGTAGGCATGTTGATCAGTGCTTCCTTTATTTCCATAGACTGTAATCCCTTGATTGACCCGATTTCCATCCAAGTCAAATTCCTTCCCAAGTGATTCCATAACCAGCTGTTGTAGATACCTGCTAAATAGAAGAAGGCTGTCTTTGTATGGAAGTACAACCATATCCTTGGACCACACTCCATTGGTAGCCCAGTACCAGCACAGTGCTAATAAAGCTGCCGGATTCTCTTTTACCACAGTAGTCCTATTTGCTTCATCCATCAAGCCTGCCCCAGCAAGCATCTCTCTAACATCAATTCCCTGGAGCGCTGCTGGAAGCAAGCCAATAGCAGACATTTCAGAGGTTCTACCACCCACCCAGTCGAACATTGGAAATCTTGCCACCCATCGCTCAATTCTGGCAGTATTATCCAATAGAGAATTTTCTTGTGTGATAGCTACACCATGTTTTGAGAAATCCAGGCCAGCCTCTCTGAAAGCTTTCTGTACTTCTAATAAACCATTACGAGTTTCAGGTGTACCTCCACTCTTTGAAATCACAATGACAAGCGTAGATGCCAGTTCATCTCCAAGCTGTGCGATTTGATGATCAATACTAGCAGGATCCGTGTTGTCAATAAATCTTATCTTGAGGGGTGGGTTGTCAGGCGCCAATGCTTCTGCAACAAACTGAGGTCCTAAGGCTGAACCACCAATTCCAACAGAGAGAACTTGGGTAAAACGACCAGCTGGAGAAGATGGGGGCTTGATCTTGCCACTGATGATATCGTCCGAAAACTTGCAGAGGGCCTCCAGCGTGCCCTCAATCTGCAACCTTAGGAACGAATTCGGCTGACGGAGAGTGCCCGGAAGCAGGACGGAAGGAGGTCGCGGTGGCCGCCGACGAGGACTGTGGCGGCGGCAGCGACGGTGGTGGCGTCTCTGATCACGTTCTTGGAGAAGAGCTTGAGCATCCCACGGATTTCCTCGTAGAGGAGCCCAGATAGGTGCTTGTTGCCTCCAAGGCGGGCCAGACGGCGGAAGGCTGGCGTGGTGAGCCCCTGGGCGTTGCCCCGGAGCACCCCCCGGTGGCGCTTCGCTCCGCCCTTGCCGAATGCTTTTCCGCCCCCAATCCTGGCCGCCAAAAACTTCACCTTTGCGCCGCCAGCACCACCAATAGAGAGTGTAACCACCAATGGGGAGGGATGCATGGCTGGGACACTGCAGCGGCGGGTCATGTCGCCCCGGAGGACGATGGATGGCTTGGAGGAGTCGTGGAGGGGGCTGGAGACAGGGAAAGCCTTGTAGGGGCGCTTGAAGGCGACGGATGGGTCGACGGCCGGTGCGGCCATCTCCGTCGGGTCGTCGGCGAGGAGGATGCCCCAGCCTTGTTCGGCCCTGTTCGGCGGAACGGAGGTCGTAAAGGAGCACCCTGTCGACCGGGGTGGTGGCCTGCATGTCGAGGTAGATGGGCCGGTTGTAGATCTGGACGCCCTTGACGGTGACGGGACCGGCCGCGGCGGCGTCAGCGAGAAGATCGATGGCGGCGGCAACGGTTGTGGGCAGGGGAAGGCGATGGCGGAAATAGGTTTCGAGGTGGTGCGAGGGGAGGAGCGGAGGTAAAAAAAAGAGGGATCTTGGGAGAAGAAGCAGGAAATGGAAGAGATGGGTGGTGGTTCTGGTAGATGCAAAAGACAAAGGATTTGTCAGGGAAAGGGGAGAGGGCGAGATTGACTGCGGCCATGGTTGTCTGCCTGCGATACGGCATGGCAGAGATGGTGCACATCGGGGAAGGAGATCTCGTCGCCGTCTTTGTCATCGTCGTTGGCCATCATCGCCGTATCCATGGTGGATCGTGACCGCTCCGATACCAATGTTGTGACCCGTAAGGATCACAAGTACTGGAATCCGCAAAGAGGAGAAGAAGAGATTTGAGAGGGAAGGAATAGTTCTTAATATTGCATACCCAGAAGGAGGAAGACGTCCTCCTTATAAGGAAGGAGAGGCGCATCTTTCAAGACTGATTACAAGATGTGACTTTTCATATTCGTAGACTGACTCTTCATCTTCCTAGACTGATTACAACATTCCTGACCTTTCATATTCCTAGACTGACTCTTCATCTTCCTAGACTGACTCTTCATCTTCCTAGACTGATTACAACAGTCAGCTACTGTCCATCGTATAGCTCGCCGGTGTCTGGTAAGGATCTCCAACAACTGGGCTTCCTGGTCAATAGATAGGCTAGATGAGATAATTACAGGAAGGGTGGTGTTGGGTCCTAGGAAGACGTATTTGAGGGAGCTAGGAAGGGTTTTGAGTTCAAGTGTGGGTGGGGTTTCTATGGAGGGTTTAAGTGGTGGGCCGATCGACACAAGGAGAGGGTCGGGGTGGGGTCTCCATGGGATATGTCCAGGGTATAGGGCAGCCACTAAATGTTGATGGACCTCCTCAAGGTCAGGTGTGCCCTCATATTGATCGATCCAGTCATAGAAAAGGGTGTGCTCGAGGGCATCCTTAAGCACAGCAAAGGGAAGGTACTCCTAGACTAGGTCATCTAGGTCGTCAACCATAAGGCACTCAGCTTCACTCGAGGGTTGCTGGGAAGCACTAAAAATGTTTAATTTAACTTTCATGTTCCCAAATGAGACGTTCATGAGCCCTGACCTACAGTTAATGGTGGCATCGGCTGTGGCTAAGAAAGGGCGGCCAAGGATAACAGAAATTTGGGATTTGGAGTTGGCAACTGGTTCCATGTCTAAGACGACAAAGTCAACAGGAAAATAGAACCGGTCAACTCCAACGAGAACGTCTTCTATAACACCTCTAGGTCTGCGAATGGATCGGTCTGCTAACTGAAGGGTGACTGAGGTGGGCTGCAACTCTCCTAAGCCAAGTTGTTCATACACTGAGTAAGGGAGGAGGTTGACACTGGCCCCTAAGTCCAAGAGAGCTCGGCTAAGGGTATGGTCACCTATGACAATGGATATAACAGGGACGCCTGGGTCCTTAAATTTAGGTGGCATATCACTGGTCAGTAAAGAGCTTACTTGGTTGGTCAAAAAGACCTTTTGGGTGACATGAGATTTGGTTTTCCTCTTTTGGGTACACAGGTCTTTCAGAAACTTGGCATAGGCAGGTACTTGTTTGATGGCATCTAAGAGGGGAAGGTTGATCTTAACCTGCTTGAACACCTCTAACATTTCCTCCATTCGTTGGTGGGATTTACTAAACGGGGAGGGTTGGTTGAGGCATTGAGGGAAAGGAGCCCTAGGGATATAAGATTTTTCATTGGTGGGCTCAGCTGGGACATCCTTTTGTGGTGGGAGACTAACAGGATCAGACATAATAGGAGTGGGTTGGTTCTGTTTCTCAAGGGGAGTGTCCTCACTCGCAATGCTTGAGTCCCAAACCTGATTGTCAACTTGTTTACCATTTCTTAGGGTAGTAACGGCTTGCACCTGCTCATTTGGATAATGGGAACCTTCAACGGCGAACTGGCCTCTTGGGTTCTGCTGTGGTTGGCTGGGCAAGGTTCCTACTTCCCTACGGTTCATAGATTGGGCCAGCTGATTGATTGAATTTTTCACTATTTTTACTCGCAATCGCACGAGACTACGTATAGACTAGTGGTAACGAGGTCGAACCCAAAGGACTTGGACTGATTCAACTTAATTCTAATGAAAGATTTGATTTTTTTATGAAACTAGTTATAACATAATGAAAAGTTCTAATTTAACAAAGCAATGAAATTTATGTGAAAATAATATGATGAGAAATATACTAAGACTTCGAATCCACCCAAACCAAATAGCTATCCTCTCCGTTTAACCCGTACAATTCCAAGTGATCAATTACCCGTGCCCCTCTCGAAGTCACGAATAATCGTAATGTGGCAGCCCTCTCGAACATGCAACTAAACAATTAAATCTAATTTAATTAATCTCCCTCTCTCGAGCAAAGATCAATCATAAAAATGCAATTTTTATTCAAATAATACCTTGGAATTCGCTAAGATCTCTCGAACATTAACAAACCCTTAACTAACAATTACTCTACCCTCTCTCGAGCAACGGAATAATCATAACAAAATATTAAGCATATGGAGTAAAAATCACAACTTTAGAATTGCAAATAAGTATTGAGAGTCAACAAATTCAGCAGAACTCCATCTAGTCTTAGTACAATGAAATTTAGTTAGACATGAAAAGAAGGGAAGAAAAAGCCTGATTCGTCGGATTGGTCATATGCAGGAACACTGTTCACTATTCACTCGGCACTGTTCACGCGCACTGTAGCACTGTAGCACTATTCATCATCTTCTCCGGTGAGACGCGCACTGTTGCAATTTTGAACAAGCACTGTAGCAGTTCCAAATCCGGCCTCCCGGCGATCGACTCCTCCTCCTTCCGTCCAAGACCCTGCCTCTTGCTCCGACCGAGACCCACCGGAAAGCCTGGCTTTTTCCGGCGAAAATCCGATCGTCAAAGCTCTGTTTTTTTTCTTTCTGTCGGCGGCTCTGTTTGGCTCGAGTTCTCTCTCACGAACGGCCAAAGCTCCGTTTTTATAGCCTTTTGTCCTTTCCTAATCAAAGAAGCAATCCTAATTTGATCCCAAATCGAAAAGCTTCCAAATCGACCATGCCGGTTTTTTTTTAATTTTTATTCCGTTTCCAATTGGGACACCCACCGCCGCCGTCTTCGTCCTTCGCCGTCTTCTCCGTCGCCGTCCAGCCTTCAGGTGACCGCCGTCGATCGTGACCTGTCGGCCTCGCCCAGCCCAGCTCGATCCGCCGCCCAGCTCGAGCTTTTGATCTACCGCCGAGGCCCAACCGTCTCTTCTCCGGTGCCGTCGAACTCTCTGCCGTCGTGGCCATTACCGTCGCCGCCCAGCCCAGCTCGATCCGCCGCCCAGCTCGAGCTTTTGCCGGCGAGCTCAAGTAAACAGAGCATCGGCTCTGTTCTCTGGAATGGAAGGCCCGAGCGCCCGAGCTTCGGCTCGGGCCGGGTTTTTTTATTTTTTTTCCTTTTTCTTTTCTGAACCGGACCGGATTCTGAACCGGTCATATTTCTTTTTTTTTTTATTTTTTTTCTTTATTAAACAAACACCAGTTGTATCGATCTCATCCATCCAATCTCATCTTGACGGTTCTTCTCTTTAATCGTGTCTCTTTAGCGCGCGATATTTCAAATGATCATAACTTTTTGCTCAGATCTCCGAATTGCGAACAGTCAGTGGTGTTGGAAAGCTGACTTCGTGTACTTTAACATGAAGCTTAAATCAGTCCCATCAGAGATATGAAATCGAAGTTGTAAATATTCAATCATTAGAGTCGCGTTTTATCCCATTTCTGCATTTTGCTCTTGTTTCCTACAAAAACCAAAAACTATATTAAAGTAGCAATAATTCTAAACAAACACTAGCAGAAACATAAGTTTAGGAGATAATAAAATGCATATTTCATGTACAGATCACATGTCCTAATTGGGTTTCTATTTTGGCAATGGATTGTGTATGGGAATGGACAAGCTGGGCCTGGGTTCTTAGCTCACCTGTCAGCTCTCTGTATTTGGTTTCTATCTTGGCGTCCACCTTGGCTTCCATCGCATTAAAAGCTGAGAGGAGGGTAGATTGGGTGGCTAGCATTTGGCTCATCTAATCTTCGAAGGATGGTTTCTTATTGGTTTGGCCAAATGGGGGATTTGTGTCCGGTTGGTAAGACTGAGTTGGGTTTGGGAATTCTTGTCTTTGGGCCTGATTGAAAGTGGGTCCCTGGTTGGGTTGTTTCTAGGCGAAATTGGGATGATTTCGCCACCCCGGGTTATAGGTATTTGAGTAGGGGTTATTGGCTCTAGGATAGGTTTGTGCAAGCTTGACGTGCTCCTGGACAAGATCTGGATACTGGGAGGCTGAGGGGCAGTCAACAATAGTGTGCATAGGGCTGGCACAGATGGCACAGGCATCTTGAGAGGTTGGGGTATAAGGTGGAGTCTGTGAGAACAACCTATCAAACCTCTCAGTAAGGGATGCCACTTGGTGTTCTAGGTTCGTGGTAGCTTTAACATCATACATGCCTCCCCTTGAGGCACTCCTGCCAGGCATATGGCCTTCAGATCTATAGAGGGTGGCACTGTGTAAAGAGTTTTCGCTCAGGTCCTCTAGTAGATCCCAAGCATCATCCGGGGACTTTTTCATGAATGTGCCTCCACAAGAGGCGTCTATTAGGGTCTTATGCTGATTGTACACACCCTCATGAAATCTTTGTACTAATTGCCACTTGGGCACATCATGGTGGGGATAGGACCGGAGTAAGGATTTCATCCTCTCCCAGCTTTCATGGAATTGTTCATTAGGTGTCTGGGTAAAGGTGATGATTTCATGGCGGATCTTATTGGTCCGCCCCACAGGAAAGTATTTCTTGAGGAATTCGGCCTGAAGTTCCTCCCAAGTGGAAATAGAGTTATGTTCAAGGGAGTATAGCCATTCCTTGGCCCTATCTTTTAAGGTGAAGGGGAACAACCTAAGGCGCACTTGGTCATCGGACAGTGTAAGTTTAAAGGTTGTGTTAACCTCTAGGAAATTTTGCAGGTGCCTATAGGGGTTCTCATTTAGTTGACCATGGTATGTGGGCAGCATCTCGATGATGTTTGGCTTAATTTCAAAATTAGCCACGGTTGCAGGAAGTAGGATACAGGAAGGGGAGGTGTAGGCAGTGGGACGGTAGTAGTCTTGCAGGGTACGGGCATGGGGCATTAGTGGATTCTGGTTTAGGCCATTCCCACCCCCAAGGTTCATGTTGTCCGCCATTGGATGGGTTTCAGGGATTGAGTGGCAAGGAGTTCTACAAATTCTATAGAGTCGCTCAGGATCAGGGTCAAAGGCCAGGTCGGAGTTCAGGGAACGGCGACCATGCATGCACAATAAAAATCAAACAAAACTTGTGCAATCCTAATAGCGACAACTAGCAAGCATCAATCCTAGATAGCGACAACTAGCAACCTAATAGCGACAACTAGCACGTCATGCAATCCCACCAAGAAAATTGAAAATACCAAACACCCAAAGTTACTCTAAAAGAAGGTTAAGAGAGTGCAAACAGTGGGAAGGGATGGCCCTTCCAACGATGATGAAAATCAGCGTCCTCTCTTAATCCTGCAAAAGAAGAAAAATGAAATTAAGCTACTGAAAAGAAATCTAAATTAAACTAAACTACTCTAAAACTAACTATGCTAAGAATTTAGTAAACTATTGTGCCGTCCCCGGCAGCGGCGCCAAAAACTTGATCGTTTAAAAATAAACCCTTGCAAGTGCACAAGGCAATTGTACTACGGCGAGTATTAATAAGAGTTGTCGAACCTCAGGGATGGTGAATACTTTACCAAATTCAAGAGAAGAAAGTTGCAGTTTTTGTTTAATCTAAATAAAGCTATGAACTTTAACTATTAAGCTGAGTTTTAATCAATGTGGAGAAGACCAAGGCTTCGAATCCACCACAATAAACTAGTGTATTGTTTCTCTCTCTTTTGAATAAAGATTTCCAATTGGCTAGCATATTCCTCTCGGACATACACTTGTCAACTCAAAATATAGTGCTTTCCTCTCGGATGTAACACATAAAACAATTAAAACATGGAATTGTGATCCATCTCCCTCGAGTATAAACCAATGAAATTTTATTGATATATAACACCTCAGTCTACTTACGTTCCTCTCGGATACGCAAGTATTCTTCGGATTGAAACTCACAAGAATTCACTCTTGTCTCTCTCGAGTACAAAGAACAAATCTTTATTGAATTAACGGTGATTACACAATAAAATCCATACACCAACTAGAGTAAAAATATAAGATGAGAGAAAAAAAACTACACAATCAGATTATTGGGCTTCATCTACGCCTTGGAAAGGTATTTAGCCTCGCATCGGAAGAGAAATCACCATCGTGTTCTTCAAGTTCTTCATCTCCTTCTCTCCTTTGCTCTAGCCTCCAATTTAGCTTAAAAGTCTCCAAGGGATGAATATGTGGTGCCCAAAACGTTCTCCCATAAGGCCTATTTATAAGAGTGAAGAGAAACCACGAAGTCCCCTTCCAAATAAAAGTCGAAATAGGTCTTATTTCGGTTTGCCGCACACGGCAATTGATCGCTCCGTATTGCCGATCGTTCGCTGTCCGAACGATCAAAATTCCTTTGTTATTTTCCTCCGATCGATCGCTTTGCCGATCGACGCCGTATGATACCGATCAATCGTAGTTACTATCTTCGGCGATTGAAAAATTCCAGTCGATACGATCGATCGTGTTTAGGTCCGATCGATCGTTTCCTTCAATGTACTGCTTTTCGGCTGAGGCGATCGATCGCGTTGATAGGCGATCAATCATTGTTACTGTTCATGAAATTCAAATGGCTATAACTTTCTGTCCCAAACTCCGAATTGCGCGTGGTTGGTGGCGTTGGAAAGCTGACTTCTTGAATTTTAAAATGCAACTTGAATCAGTCCAATCTGATATTTATATACGAAGTTATGATGATTTAACCATTTGAGTTACTTTTCTCCTCATTTCTGTGTATTATTCTTATTTCCTACAAAAACCAAAAACTATATTAAAGTAGTAGAAATTCTAATCAAACACCAGCATAAACATAAGTTTAGGAGATAATATAATGCATATTTTATGTGCAGATCAAGTATGTGAGAGGAAAAATGGGGTATAAGTATGAATTGGGTACATGTACAAATTGGGCTATATGAAGAGATTGAGAGGAGACAATTTCAAGATGAAGCCACCAAGGTAAGGAAGGCACCCAAGATGAAGCTCAAAGAATCTCAAGGAAAATAAAGATTGCAAAAGCCCAAGACAAAATATGGGAGCACACCACAAAGAGAAGGCCCAACACAAAGAAGAGAAGACACACCACAAAGCCCATGATCAAGACACTACCTATTGTAGGGCCATAGCTTTTGGATAAAATTGGTTGGGTTCAAAGTATTCTAAGAAAAACTCACTAACCAAAGTGATCCAAAACTTAAAGCTCACCTAAGATCCTTAGAAAAAGACACATAGAAAAAGCCCATTTGTAAAATGGGCCCATGGGCTAAAAGAACCAACCATAGATCTTAGATCTAATGGTAAGACCAAAGTGATATCAAGTGATCCCAAGTGATCTAAGGACACAACCATAGATCATTGATCTATGGGTTGAACCAAAGTGATCCTAAAACATCCCAAGGAGGATCTTTGCCTATAAATAGACCTCTATCCTTCTTCTCTTGGGCATGGATATTGACTAGCCTCTTGGGCTTAACTTGGTTCTCCTCTCCTCATCTTTAGCTAAGCTCTTGAGTGCTAAGTCATTCCATCAATGGATCTTCACTTTCTCTCTTTTGTATAGCTTGTTTCTTGAGTTCCTACTCTATATGAAGTCTATACCTAAAAAGAGAACATACTTCTCTATCTTATAGAGAATATGAAAAGTGAATCCATGGAACACCCACCTTGTTCTTAAGCTACTAAGTTCTCTCATGTTATCATTGAGTCATAGCTTAAGGAAGCACATATCCTTTTACTGGTTTCACTTGGTTTTCCAAGGAGCCAAGGCTAAGTGCCACTTGTAGAAGTGATTGTGCTTGTGGGTTATTCTTCTTCCCTTTCAAGTTTTCACCGGAATCTATCCACATAACTTGAGGAAGAAAGAATGTTCCATATGGCCTAGGTTTCTTAGATACTCTATGATCCAACCTTAGAGAAACCAATCCCTTGTCCAAAAAGCCTCTACAATTTTGGAGCATCATTAGATGAATCCAAGGGTGGACAATCGAATGCCATTACCTCAATACTAGTTTGAGCAAACCGGGTAGGATACCTTACATCCTTCCTTCAAGGGTAAGTACTCTAGTCACTATTCCATCCTAGAGTAAGTACTCTTAAATCTCTCTGTTACTTGTGTTAGATTGTGTAGTAGACCATAGGGTCAAACCATTCATTTGAGAGTGTTGGGTCGGTGTGACCCATAGTGAGTGTGGAATCACTCTTGTATGGTTCCCGGTGATCCAAGCAAAACCGGTAGGTGTATGATGTTGTGGGTGAACTAAAAACCCTCACTTAGTGAATGTCGGAGGTCCCTTGGATTAGGTGCTCCGAGAGTGGACGTACCCGTTGAAGCGAGTTGCTTGGCGGCGAACCACTATAAATCCTTGTGTGATTAATTGTGTTTGCTCATTTTGCATATTGTTTTACACATACTCACACACACTTTCCACACCTCTTAAGTCTCTCTCATTCATGCGCGTCTAATTGCTTACTAACGTGAGAATCTTGTATGGAATGATTGTTTAAATTAATATCCGTTAGTAAAATAGAGTGAGTCTTTTAAGTGGTTGTCCTATTCACACCCCCTCTAGGACTAAAGAGCACTTTCAAGTGGTATCAGAGCAAGGTCACTCTTACTAAGGTGATAGCATCTTGAGTGTGATCCAAGTGCTCTTAATGGCTAGATTTGAGAGCTCGTCCACTACCAAACCTCCTCTATTTGATGGTAGTAACTATGCATATTGGAAAGATCGCATGAAGACCTTCTTGAAGGCTCATGATGAATTAGCATGGTACTGCGTAGAAAATGGTTGGAAACCACCCACTGAAACCATAGAAACAAATGGGATTACCACTGAGCGTCCCTTAAATATACTTAGGTGGTCTGAGATGGATAAAAAATTGAGTATGGGAAATAACAAAGCTCTTAGTGCCATTACTTGTGTTGTATCCCCTGATGAGTATAAACGTATATGTTTGTCTGAGAGTGCCAAGGAAGCTTGGGATATTTTAGAAGTGTCTCATGAAGGAACTAGTTTAGTTAAGAAATCAAACTCCAACTCCTTGTAACTAGGTTTGAAGACATCAAAATGGGAGAAGATGAAACATTCATGGAATTCTATTCTAAACTTAATGATATTGTAAATTCCATGTGGGATCTTGGTAAAAAACTACCTGAACCTCAGATTATAGACAAAATCCTTAAGTCTCTCTCACTTAGATTTTCTCCTAAAGTGACAACCATTGGGGAATGTAGAAATACTGACCTAATGAAAGTAGAAGACTTAGTTGGCTCTTTACAAACCTATGAATTTCAACTTCCCACACAGACTAAAAAATCTGTAGCTTTGAAAACCTCTAGCAAACAATGTCAAGAGTCAGATGATGAGATGGATGAAGAAATTGTTTTCCTTGCTAAAAAGTTTGCTAAACATTTTAATGGAAGATTTAGAGGGAAAAGATTTTCTAAAACTAAACCTATAGACAACTCAAAAAGAAAAACTAAATCAACCTCAAGAAACATTGAATGTTATAATTGTCATGGTCTTGGTCATATTGCTACTGAGTGTCCATCGAAGCAAAAATTTAAGAGAAAGGAAATAGCAGCTAAAGCTTCATGGGATGAATCCTTAGAAACTGTGGAAGACTCAGAAGATTCATCTGACCAAGATGAGGTAGAATCTTTAAAAGTCTTTATGACCTCCTCATCAATCACTAATGACTTATCCAAGGTAGAAATGCCAAAAGAAGAATCATCTCAAAGTGTTTCAGATTCACTTACCTCTGGCAATGACAATAATGACCTTCAAAGTTCATATAATTCTTTAGTCAAAGAAAGCATTGAAATGACTAAGAAGATCACTATGTTAAAAAGGGAAAATCTTAGGCTTAAGAAAGAACTTGATTTTGCTATGAATGATAGGCAAACACTAGAAATTGATAAGTTGAAAAATGAATTGAAAATTAGTGAGGAGAGGCAGAAAAAGAAATTAGAAGAATTAAAAGAAGTCATCTTTGAAAACTCAACACTAAAAGAAGAACTTAGCAAAAACAATGATAGTCTAGCTGAGAAATTTTTCCAAAGTAGTCAAACTCTTCAACATATTTTAAAGCTAGGAAAAAGTCCAATGGATAAGAATGGGCTTGGACACATTGGTATAAAGAAGTTTAAAGGTAAAGCTCAAACTATCTTTGTAAAAGAAAGCCTTAACAAATCACCAATTGAAGAGGAACACCAAAAAATCAATTCTAGACCTATCATAAGGAAAGAAAAATCAATCTTAGGAGAATTGTCTCAAGATAAAAATGCACCATTTGATAGGGAATATAATGCAAAGAAGATTTCTAGGAAAAATAATGATTACACCAAAAGTGAACTTCTAGAATTCATTAATTCCTCACACAATGTTGTTCCTACTAGACTTATTCCTATGACTACTAGGATGGTTCAACTTTTTGAAGAGATTGCTAAAATAACCCTAAAGCATAGGAATACTCAAACAGAGCTCAAGAGCAAGGAAAGCAAGGGTAAAACAACCACCTCAAATAGTCCATCTTCTAGGCATAAAATAGGGAGAACATCTAACACCACTGAATGGAGACCTAAAACAAAGGAAAGGAGTCTAGTTGTTCACACAGCTCTCTTAGCCGAAAATTCTCCTAGATAGTACTTGGATATTGGGTGCTCTAGGCACATGACTGGAGAAAAAGGAAACTTTTCTAAGCTAAAAGAATTTGATGGAGGATCGGTCACTTTTGGAGATGGTAGTACTGCAAAAATCATTGGCAAAGGAACTCTAAGAGTCCCAAACATACACATTTGGTCAAATATCTTCTCTCCAATGGAATAAAGTGAAAAAGATCGAGGAAGAGGGTCATGTCTTGGACCAAGATGCCTTTTGTGGAGATGGAGGCTGTAACCTGTCGGTACATAGCAGTTTGTCGAACTGAGAATATTTAATGAGACCTTTCTGCAACTTTAAGCAGTTGAAATCACCAATAGCCAGAACATACAACAATTATACATATGATCTGTATCTCATGGCCTTCTTATTCTTAAAGTTTGATTAGTTTTTTTTATACATGAGTTTGATTAGTGATCGATACTCAAAGATGACAATGGCTCTACTCTACAGCAGGTTTTTACATTTACTCCATCCATTTCATAAATAGTGCATCACTAGTAGCTGTTAAATGTATGGTCAGATTATACAGCTTTGCTAGTTCATCATCGCCATTGTCATTGACTTATTGAACAAATGTCGCAGAATGGATCCTTCTCCATTCCGCTTTCTAAAATGTGACCCAGGCTATCTTCGGCGGCTATGGTGCCTACACATCTCTCCACTAAATATATCTTGAATCAATCAATATTGTAAAATGCATTCATTTAAGGTCAGGTATCCATTCCTAAAGCTTACATGTCCGTCTCTAAGGTAAACTGGACCTGCTTTACTAAGCATCCCAGTTCACTGACCGTAAATGTCAACTTACATGCCTGTCTTTCTATGGCAAATGAGACCTAACGTAGAATACATTCATTATAAGAAAACGATGTAAAAGAAGCGAGAGCCGCGGTTCTTTATTCCATGAACGAGGCAAGAAAGAAGTCCGAGTACCAGTGTTCTAAATATTGCCCAGGGCACGAGATGGACTGGTAGCCCCATCCAGGTTTTATGGCTCAACTGGGCACTCACCCGAACCTCAAAGTGATTATAATAACACCACACGCCCCCGGGGAAAGTTGACGGCTCCGGTTGGGCGAGGTTCGACTGGGGCGGGGCTGGGCTGGTTTCTAAAAGACTTCCTTCGCTGCCTCCAAGAATGCCATTCTACATGCATGTCCCATGGATCCAAAATCTTCACTTGTGGAAATAACAAAGTAGGGAAATAACATAGAGTGTTCAAACAAACATGGCATGAATATGGCTGAGGCTCCGTTTGCCCCAACGGCACATTTGCACCAGCGGGGACCAGTTCATTGCCTTCGGCCATTTTTTGCAGTCCTATGCTTCCGTGATGGTAAATGTCTTCAAATTAATAATATTATCACTCCCTACATCCGGTATTAGTAGCTACATTTGGCAAATTTAGTTCCCATTTTAGTTGGTTTCAGTTGGTTCAATTT